>JAOEHY010046515.1:0-26146 GCA_025447955.1 Psilopsiagon aurifrons
AGCTAAGACTGAATAACAATATCAAGTTCCAGAACAGAGATTTATAGTTAATTAATTCTGGGATTCTCAGCTGCTGTATAGAAAGTCATAATAGTGAACTTGAGATGGGTAATAGAATGGTAAACATGAATTTGTATCTTTTTAATTTTCTTATCTGAAGAATTCTGAGGATATTTTTTAAGATATGTGACTTTGGTGCTTCTCTTTGTTCTAGCATGTCTTGGATGGCAGCACTCAGCAGCAGCATGCCTTCATTCAGGCCATGATAGTCTACTGTTAGTCTCCACCCTCCTGTGCTCCTGTGGGTCTGATGTGCTGGGGGGCTGGGTTTGGGCAGGCATGACTGACTGTTGTGTGGGATTGGAGTAGACATGGTGCACGTCATTTTGTTGTCAGATCCAGAGACCTTCTCTTTCCCTTGAGGCTGCTGAATAGTGTTGAATGGGGCTTATTAGGCATGGGGCAGGCTCCAGCATCTTGCAGTAATTCGTGCCTCTCTGGAATCACCAGAATGACAGCATATTTTTTCCAAATATTTTCTTAGTGTTTCAGGATCCTGAACTTGTTCAAGAGTGAAATGCCAAAACGGTGGAGGTGTTCACTGTCCTAGGTACTTGCCCATACTATCACACACACCCTGCCACTCGTAACTATTTGTCTCAGGGCAGATCTCTGGGGGGTATTCTTAAATAGTTGATAATCCTATAAAAGACCTGAAACACATTCAGAAGATGTAGCACCAGGAACATGCTTGTTTGAACATCCTGATGGTATTCAATATTCTCAAGAGCTATTGTAGTTAGCCAGGAAGAAGGAGAATATGGAGGAAGTTATCTTTTCCATGCATTGGCTCTCCAAGCAGAAAAGGTAATAAAAGGTGTAATTATGAACAGTTTCCGATAGATGGCTCCCGAGGTAAGGAGATGACGGCAAAGCTGAGTACACATACCAGATTAGTCTCACTACCAGCAACATTATCATAAACCAGTGTTACAAAGTACAGCACAATGATAACCTTAACTCAGCCCCCAGAGGTGACAAACAGCGCAGCAGGAACACATACAGCAAATAAGGTGTTACACAGCTCTGAGAACAAGCACATCAACTCTGAGAGCAAATAAATCGACATTATAACCAGCCACTTTTGAACTAATATAATGAATGCTTATACCAGCTACTAGGAAGACAATTAAATATCCCAGCCAAAACCAGGACAGGCACCCTTCTGTATATACCATATGGCAAACCTTTACATGTCTTTATCTGCAGAGTAGGAGTTTAACCTACATAAGTTGAACTTACTGGCTAAAAATATGTTCTGCTTCTTCCACTAAGAAAAATGTACTAGGTGAAAGCATTGGGTGTTATTTAAATTCTTATGTGGAACAGTAGAAGGAGGTAAAGGTTCCTGGAGTGGGTTGGGAGCATATGAATTTTCATCCTGCAGGTGCAATTTTGAACATATAAATGCAATACCTAAAAAATAAAGGATAATTAAAAAGAAAAAGCAATCTAAGTGTAGCTCTGCTCTACAGAAGTGTTCTCATGGCAGATTATGCCACTCCTTCCTAGTGTGAGGAAAACGATCTACCCAGAAAATATGACAATAAAACCTATCATTAGTTTGAGAGTCATAATTGCCTCAGATCCACCTCATTGTTCACTACTATTCTTTTTTTTAACTGCTTTAACAAGGAACACTTTGCAAGAAAAACACACATGTAAGTATATCAAGCCAGCAAAGTCCTCTTGGCACAGATACAACATACCGTGGTATTACATATCCTCCAAACTTTTAATAAAATGAGGCGCACTTGTTAAATTGCAGTTTACTACTATCACTGTATCTACATGCTCAGTAGTGATAGCACTGCCTTGCCAATATAATCTACTATCAGTGTTTAATAGAGTCATGTCCTTACAGTGAACTTTGTGAGAGTATAGGGCCAAGCATGGAGTGCATATGGTATAGCTACTGACGAATGTTGTCTAGGATTTGCACTTACAGATGTAAGTATTTACATAGTGTGTAGCCTCTTTTCCTTAAGTTTTAGCATCACAATTCATTTAATGTCTTGTATCTTTCAGTGTGTATGGATAGTAAAAGTGTTTCTTTCTTCTTTTTGGTAACTGTAGAAACATAGAATAGTTAGGGTTTGAAAGGACCTTAAGATCATCTAGTTCCAACCCCCCTGACATGGGCAGGGACATCTCCCACTGAACCATGTCACCCAAGGCTATGTCCAACTCGGCCTTGAACACTGCCAGGGATGGAACATTCACAACTTCCCTGGGCAACCCATTCCAGTGCCTCACCATCCTCACAGTAAAGAATTTCTTCCTTATATCCAATCTAAAACTTCCCCTGTTTAAGTTTGAACTCATTACCCCTTGTCCAATCACTACAGTCCTTAATGAAGAGCCCCTCCCCAGCACCCCTATAGCCCCCTTCAGATATTGGAAGGCTGCTATGAGGTCTCCAAGCAGCCTTCTCCTCTCCAGTCTGAACAGCCCCAACTTTCTCATCCTATCTCCATATGGGAGGTGCTCCAGTCCCACGATCATCCTCGTGGCGCTCCTCTGGACTTGTTCCAACACTTCCATGTCCTTTTTATGTTGAGGACACCAGAACTGCACACAATACTCCAAGTGAGGTCTCACGAGAGCAGAGTAGAGGGGCAGGATCAGCTCCCTTGACCTGCTGGTCACACTCCTTTTGATGCAGCCCAGGATACGGTTGGCTTTCTGGCCTGCAAGTGCACACTGTACATAATACTTCTCTCCAAACTTCTGTTCACCATCTGATCTTGTCAGAAAACCTAAAGAATCTAAAGAGGTACCATAACTCTGCTGAAGGCTTTGATGGGAGTGACAGGCCACCAGATAGCTTTCTCACTCCTTTGGCATGTGGGTGGCTGAAAATCTGTTATCTCCAGTGTTTCAAGCACCCTGCAGAAGCTACACCCCTACCCATGAAGCTGTCCTGAAATTTAACAGCTCAGGAATATTGGGTATCTCTCAGTGTACTGAGAGATTTTACAAATTGATTAACTTGGGCTACCTTCTACCAATAGCCTGTGACCTTTGGAGAGTTTACATTTAATTTAATCCCGAGAAGCCATTGTGTTGGTTGTAACCAAAGGGATAACAAAAGTCTGAAGTATGGTTCATTTGCAAATGTGCTGACAAGGGACTATTCTTTCCTACCAAGTCTTTTCCTTGGCAAGTCCTGTTAGAAGCAGATGATACTCTCTTTATTGAATGAGTTGGACAATGTAAAATAAATTGAACAATTTGGGATTTGCCTTTTATATTTTTTAATTCCGAAGTGAATATTTATATCTTAAGGAGTAACAATTAGATTTAATAGTCATTCTTCTCAAAAGGAAGTTCCTAATATGTGGAATCTATTACAGCACCTAACAACTTGGGTAGGTACGTACAAAAATAAAGGTGGGTCCTAAGAGACCTAAGAGTTGTTGAGCCAGTCTCAAACATTTTCAGGAGTTGGTTTTTCACATATCCTTGCTATTTTACTGTATGATGCAAGTAATGTCACTCTAATGATCAGTGATTTCAATATGTGTGCAGAATGCTGGCTGAAGAAGCGCATTAGACAATTTTAGAGGAAATACTCATCAGTGTAATTTCTCAGTATTACAAAAAAAACCTGAAGTGCACATTCATTTTGAAAATGGTAACTCTTGCTAATATTTTTCAAAGTGCTTGAAAATGCAGAAAGAACATATTCAGTGCACTCTGTGGATAAATGTCTTAAAGTTCAGAGGTTTTATTTAATTTGGATTTGTCCACATAGATTGTGAATGGAAACTTTGTGTGATCTTTTGAGGTTTCCTCCTTCACTTGCCCTTTTCAAAGTCTTGGCTCTCTTGCAATGTCATTGTTTAATTTTCTTTATACAATCAAAAAGACAGGAGTGTGAGCTGTCCTAGGAACTTCTCTAGTGTATAAAGGACTAGTGGAATTATTAAGGAGGTGGTGGTCAAGAGAAGACTTTAAGACATGAGAAAGGGGGAAAAAAATTCAACATGAGATGATAGGCACAGGAGACCAAAAACTTCAGAAGAAAAAAAGACATGGAAAGGCAAAGAGTGAAGCATTCCTATTAATACAGTTTCTAGCTTGCTCAGTAAATCTCTGTGGTGCTTTCTCAACCACTACTGAAATCTATTTGACAAGTGCAGAAGAATTTCTTGGACATAAAGTGAGAAATTTAACTTGTTAAGAATGTAACTAAGGCAAAAGGACTGTGCAAAGCCTTTACAAAGTATAACATGGCTGTAGAGAAGGAATGCATATACTATTTTATGGTTTGTGACAACTATACCCAAGCTGGTGTGCAATTTATCTCTGAGATAAGTATTCTGTCCTCAATGTGTCCTGAATCTTACCATTGAACAATTAATAGTTGTGGCAAGGTCTCCTTGTCATTATTAAGGACATGAAAGTCATGAGCTGACTTTTTGGTCATATGTTGACTTTTTCTGTTTTCTTTTGGATTCCAACCAAGATATGATAATAGTTTAACTATATATTAAGTATAGAAAACATCCATATATTTCTTTTTCAAAGAGCAGAAATGTTATCTAGTAGTATCCTTGCATTTCTCAAGATCCAACCATGTGACATAACCTCAGAATAATTTAACACCATGCTGGTTGCAAGCTATTTGCAGCGGAATGAAGCAGGGCTTGCTTGATCTTACAAATTTGTATGTTCTTACAAGAAGATGTGTCAGCACAAGATGCGCTCATAACTAAGCATATGCTACGCTGCAGTTTGCTGTAGTTTTCTAACTATTCACATATAAGAAGCTTCAGCTGCATCAAGAGTAAAATGGAAATTTTACACCTAAATCTTTCTTGTAGCTCTATAAATATAAGTTGCCTTTTATTCTTAATTTGCCAGAGGGCCAGGTGGCTTCTGTGAGAAGAAAAATGACAGTTTCTCAATTGGTATGAGTAGAAAAGACAATATGAATTGATATCTACTTTCTTTAAAGCTTCAACTATGTGAAATAATTGTTCCTTTATGGAAAAAGTTCTGTCTCAGAACAGAAATGAGAATGACAACTTCTCTCATTAAAAAAAGCAACCAAGCACCCAAACTCCAAATGCAACTAACCAACCAAACAAAAAAACCCTCTAAAAAAATCTTTTAGAGAATGACTTGTAACCATTTCAGCTGAGCCATTACCATTTTAGATAACTTGTTAACGGTAGAGTAAAGGGCATCACTGCTCATAAGTATAAAGCTTAAGCAGCTTTTTCAAACTGGTTCGAATGACTTCAGCCAGTTATTGATGAATATCTGCCTATGGGAGTACTGCAGTGTGTATCTAATATATTGTCACAAATATTATACATCTATCTTTTCATGTCAGTCAGTTTCTCCATATTGAAAAGGCTTGTTTTATACTTCAGTAAATCACAAACATGAAATGGAGAGGATGAAAAATTCTCCATTTCTATGCACTGAAGAGGCTGAATTAAGTCTAGGTAATTAAAAAAGGAATCTATTAGCCAATTTCCTGTAATTCTGGTTCTGTCTGAGTTACTAAATGGAAAATGCAGTTTTAGAAATGATGGCTTACAGGTATCTCTATAAATAGAGAAATAGGGAAATGTTTCTCCAGGATTTGGTGCCAGATTGTTGTTTTGACTGGTTCCTTTTTATAGTGCTGAAATGAAGCTAGATTGGAGAAGAAATCACAGTTTCTCATTGAAAAGTGAGAAATATACTTGATCAGATGTCCAAAGACTAGTCACTGCACACACAGAATATTATCTGATTTTTGAAAATGTGTGTGAGCAGAGCTTTCTGAAGAGTGTCAGGCACTTTGGATTATTTGGAAAATTTTGCTACCTTTTTGAAGAGAAGTAAAACTGAATGGGCATGTGATCGAGACAGATCCCACAACTGTATATTATAAAAGGGCTTTTACTCCTGCTTGCTGTCTTCCATCTTTGCGCGCAGAAGTTTCAGCAACCTGGTTTGCCATCAACAGTGCTCAGTCAGGTTCTCTGGACATTGGCAGTGCTGTGCTGGCATCCCTATTCCTGGTATGGGGCATTCTTGCACAGTTTTGGTTCCAGCTGTTGCTGCATTGTGGCCTTTCTGTGTTTTAGCAAGAGTTCCAACACACACTGAAGAACCTAAAGTGCATTGAAAAGGCCTTCTCTTCCTTTTCCATTCTCCTTCCTCTCTTGGGTCCCATACTCCGCAATCTTGTGCCTATGAATACATTTATGTATATAAGTATTTTTCTTTAGCAGTGTGAAGAAAATATACTCTTGTGTAAGTATTTTCCAGATTGAGCCTTAAATCTGCACTGTAGTGTTTCCCTGTGCTGTTGAATATTTATCATGCTTTACCTGAGAGATAGTTGTATTTCAGTGAAGAGCTGAGTTGATATATCAAGGCTAAGAGTCTTGCTAGATTTTCACTGTATGTGTAGTCCTACTGAATATAACAAGGCAGTAACATATCTAGTGTGCTCATGTGTGTAAGTATTGACAGGATCAACTCCTGCTTCTACAAATATTCAAGGAAGGAAAGAGCAGTATTCATTTGCAGAAAGTGTTGCTGAAGGAAAAAAGCATGATGTGTATTTTAAAACACTTTTTGTAATTTAATTTCTTTCAAACTAAATGCTACAGTAACCCCTCAAAATCGTTGAAACTGAAATAGTGTTTACTAACAAATGCAGTGGTGAGCAGTAAGAGGCATTGCTCAAGAGCTGTGCCAGCACCATGAAAATAACATTCATCTGTGATATTTATCATGGAGCAATATTCAGGATCTTGACTGTGAGTTCGTGCTGTGAAATACAATGGATGTAATATCTGCAAAACAAGAGAACAGATGTAGTTGGGTTGTATAATCCAGTGCAACATCCATCACGTTGTGAAAAGAACAACTGCTAATTTTGAAAGATTAGAATATATGGAGCAGAAATGGTCCAAATTTTCAATGGGTTAAAAAGAAATGCCTTATTTCACAATCTGTGAAAAATCATGATGAAATAGGTTATTATTTTATTTGTTCTTAACAGACAGAAGAGTCTGTTGCTGTATGCCATGAAACCTGCCCTATGCCTTTCAAGGTGTCTAATTCTGCTGCAGTTTTTCTAACTGACAAATGATGTAAAATGGTATGAAAGGCTGATAAAGACATTCTTCATTAAAAAAATATTTTTATATTCTGTAATTTGAAAAGCAAATAAAAACATGAGTATCTTTTACATAAGAGTATACCATAACCAGCTGATTTATGTTATTTGCATTGATTATTTAAAAATAATTGATTATTTTAAAAATAATTTAAGTCATTGAAAACGATAATCAGATTTTAAACAAAGAAAATTGTACAAGAAGTGTAGGTTGGCACCTTTCTTCAGTAAATACGCATATTGCTTACTGCAAGCAATACAAATAGATGTTGCAAGGAAGCAGAATCACAGCACTTCAGCTTTACACGTAACACTGTATATCCCATAATTTCCTGTGCATGTGAGTGAACATCTACATTCATACTCTGATTTATTCAAGATGTGAATTCATGATAAAGCTACTTTTTTGAAATAAATGTGATGTGATTGTGCAAGAGATGCAAGAGAAGGATTGCTTCCATGTGTGTAGATACATAAATGAATGATGGCCTCTTGCTCAAAAGAAAATTTCACTTACAATTCCTGCAGTTCAATCATGTTTTGGTTTTAGTTTTGCCTTTTGAAGGAAAATATGTATGAGGGACTTTCATAATAGTACTTGTATCTATAGTCAAGGATATATTTTCCTTCTAGGTGGAGGTTTCTGTATCATTTGGATCTCAGGATGGATAAAATAACTTTTAACAGGAAGGCTTTTGGTAGTCCCTTTGCAGTGCTATTTTGCATTTTGTTAACAGAATTAACATACAATGAATTCTGCACTTCAAACCTACATATTCTTTCAATTCAGTTTGCCATTTCCCAGTGTGAACAGATGTAATGGTGCACTGGACCTAGCTGGTTCCCCAAATATCTGCTGCAGGCTCCTGTCAGACCTAGGGTGATAGATGAACCTTCACTCTTATTCTCCACCTGAAATCCTTTGATTTTTTTTTTTTTTTGAGTGTGACTGAACATCAAAAAGTGAAGGGTTTTTTTTTTCTCATTAGTTCTCACCTCCCTAATGAAAATACTTCAAGGAGAGGGCTCTTGAACTCATTAGAAATCAGTGGCATGCTCCCACTGATGTTAATGGTGTTGAATCAAGTCTCAAATGGACATGGTTGTGTCATATGTAGGAATGGCAGGCTTCCCTGTACCGGCTTTTTTTGGCTACCCACAGTTAAAAAATATCAAGTATTCTCCTCTCCCATTGATTCCTCAAGTTCTTTATCAGCAATCCCAGGTAATGAAAAGCAGGTTGCAGATATGTATTTCAAATGTGTATTACTAAGTATTTATTTAAAGTTTTATACTGTTTGCATAGAAATCCAAGGAAGAGTCTTCAGATGTTGGCTATGCTGCACAAATTCAATGAAGTGCTGATGTATATTAGCATCATTGTCAATTGTTAGGAGCACAAACAAATTCAATCTTTCATTGCCCATTGTGCTTGAGTACTTTGACTTAATGATCCCCATCCTAGAGAGATCTCTATTATTGCATGCAGATGTTGCTATAAATGTAGGGGTGAAAATAGCTTTAGGACATGAAATAATAAGTCTATATGCTGCTAGACTCTTGCTGTTAGTGGAGTATTTGAAAATTTCAGATTAGTTTCTTTTGAATGAATACATGATTTCAAATTCCTGCTTACAATTCTTTGTCACTCAGTTAACAGGGCATGCTTGAGGGTGACTAAATTTTATCTTCAAGAAATTTACAGGTGTTAGAGATTCTAATTTACATCACATAATTAGAGTATCATGAGAGTTCTGGAGGGTGCTAAACCTCTTACAATGCTTGATCAATAATATATGGCATCTTAACTGTTATGCGGAAAAGATTGCCCTTTGTTAGTCCAGGTGTTTTATGAACAGATGGTTCCTTTTAGTATCTATATAAGTCACTATTTCATTTTTTTCTCTCTTTGAACACAAAAATCTGTTATACATTTTCACTGACATCGTAACTGTCTGTTCCACTGAATGGACTGTGTTAATGCAACTGTGATGTTCAAGGTCAAAATGCTGTAAATAGTAATTCAGTACTCTGCAGAGTCCCAGATGATGTCTGTGTGTAATAAGGCACAAGAAAGCTCAAATGATGACATTTTGCTCAAACAATCTGCTCAATTCTATTGCTGTATCAGGGACTTCTGATGTCTCTGCAATGTCATCTGAAGTTTCCCACATTGTTTTAGAAGGTGTTTTGTGCATTTCAATTATGGCTTTTATTCAACAATACCATTTAATTCCTGACAGTTACTTCAGTCTGACAATCTCTGATTTAGCTGTTATCCATTTTGCAGGAATGTCAAGAGTAGCATGATAAAGTGGGCTACTTTGATTGAATGTAAACAAGATCTGGACAGTTCAATAAAAGTTCCTTGCATGTTTGATTCCTAGCTGTCATGCCATCACCAAAAATATATAAGAAGATTTAAGATGATCTTGGTTCACTTCCTTTAGCTCACCTAAGTGCAGTCCATTAATGGGCTTATGTTCTATGCATACTAATTGTGCTGCATGCTATTCTTATTTGGTAAGATGAATTAGAATTGGATTGAAAATATTTTTAGCCATATTGTTGCTAAGTGATTTTTCCCTGTATAGAGGACTCAGATGAGTGCTGCATGTAACTGAAGTGATAACTAAACTCTTCAAAACCAGGTTGGTTTGCTCAGGTTCTCGTATCCATTATTTCATGTATATGAGGAGGACGTACAGTTAACTTGGCCTCTCTATATGGAGCTATTTAAGTCTATGGCCTTTAGTGAAGAACGTGGTGAGTCTAAGGTTCACATCTCCCTTAATACAATTTAAATTTACTTTCCACTAATATAAGTTAAAAGAATATCAAATTGCTACCTCAGTGTTACCCATGGATGGATTTTTTTTTTTTTAAGATGATGCATACAAATTTTGCAAAAATAGGCAAACATCTTCATTTGAGAGCTTCAGCTCTAGAGTTTCTTTGAAGATAAACCCTGTGCTAACACCACTGTGTATTTTGGTTTGGACTCTGTCTAATACAATTTTTTGAGTTACCTCTAAAAATAGCTGATGGTAACTTCTAGATATTTGCATGGGTGTTTTTGCTTTATTCATAATGGGAGCTACACTTGATTTTGTTGAAATGTTCTATTTAAGAGTGAGAAGTACTGGGATCAGTCATCAAATTCACAGCCTCTCAACATGGACTCAGTGACAATTCAAAACTTGACTAGTCTGTCTGAGGTTGCTGCTTAATGAGAGATTACATCTGCACAGAAAAGGACCGTGTTAAAAGACTATCTTACTCTTTTTATTTCCTCATGAGATGAACAGACCATACCCTCTGTATTACTTGTTATCTAGGCAGCATGGAATAATACAGATGCAAATACTTGTTCAGTGGCAAGTAGCAAGTGAAACACCTGCAAGTAATCTTAGAATGCTGCTAGACCCAGAAACCAAAGAAACAAGCATTGTTATCTTTATGTTAGTTGCATATCTCTTTCTCTAGGTGAGGAGAATGTCCAAGGTACAGATCTATAAAATTTCTGCATCCTATTTTCGTTTGATTTCTCCTTCAATAATAGTAAGACCTGGACACCTGCAAATCCAACTCTGTGTTTGCAGTTGTATTTCAACCTGATAGATTGACTCTTTCTAAATGCTTGCACCACCAGGGCTTAATTATAAAATAATTGCAATGGGTGCATTTTTTTGATCTGTCATGCATACCATTTTCACTGGTTTATGTCCTTTTGAGATTATAAGTACTTGAGTCTGATGAAAATTAATAAAAGCAATAGGAATTAAAATTAATTTTAATTCTCCTTTCAAACAAGCTCTTTTTTTAAGGCAACAAAGTTCCCCATTGATTAGAGGCAAATTTGAAAAGTCAGTTTAAAGATTAATGGCCTTTTCTTCTTGCCTTGAATTTTGGCTGAAACTAGTCCTTGTTGCAGATGGATATGGAGCTATTTTTTGCCTTTGTTTTTCCTGTCCTGATCCATTTTAAAATCTGCTGTTACTTTCTGCTTTGATAAGCTCATGTCAACAAATTCCAGTAGTTCATTACCAGCTGTGTAAAAAAGTACCAGCTTCTATCTGCTTATCTCATGCTGGTCTGAGTGGTTCTCATTCTACTGTTGTGAGTTTTTGTGAATAAAGTTTCTGCACTCACATTATCAGCGGTGTTCAAGACTTTGTAAACCTCAGTCATGATCTTCCCAAGTGTAGAGAAGAATACATTTTATTTATTTAATTGGTGTTACAGGCAGTGATATCCCGGTTCACTAGATGATAGATTTTGTGCTTTTCAGGAATTCTTAATTCAGTGCATTAATTGGAAGCAAGAATCTGGCAGAGCAGTGGGATTTAAAGCTTAGACCTGGTATTGCAGGGAGACTTGTTTATTAGAATCAAGTTCCTCAATCTTGAGGAAGAGCAATGTCCAGGGAAAATTCAGTCTGGGCAGGGAAAACTGGCAGCTTAATGGCTTGCAAAAATCACTGCAAAATTATGTTGTGAAAATTGCTGATTTGGTGTCAATTAAGCTGTCTCAGATATGCTTCTTCATTCATAACTTTTCTCTTGCTCTTCTGATCTGTTACTGGTAAGCTACGTTTGCCTTTGCAGGAGCCTCTTCAGGGCAATATTTGGTGTGTGTGCCTTTTGCCAAGCAAGGACCAAGTTTCTCTGCAACAGCATGAAGGAAAATAAGAAAGATGGAAGTTAAATAAATAGCTTAGCAGCAGTGAGAATGTTGTTATAAGAGAGCTTATTATTTTTTAAAATCTTTCTTGAAGTTGAATGCAGTTCTGCAGTATGCAGAAAGGCAAAGAATGTGAGGAAGTGGTGAAAATCAGTCTGATTGAAGGGCAAATAAGGCTGGGTGACTTTAATTTTTTAGATATTTTTATATGAATTCTCCATCTGCAGCTCAGAAACCACCTGTGAAATGTAGGAGGTTTCTGCTGGGTTGCAGTCAGAAACTTTTGTGGACTGATGATGTACAATACGCCTACTCCTAAAATTGTCTCAAAATCAGTATCACAAAAAATTCAAGAAAAATAAAAAAAACAATGAAGCTTCTTGGGCTGCATTTACCCAGTGACAAAATGCAATCAGAGTGAGATTCCTCTTCTTCCATCCCACAGGACAGGCAGTTTGGGAATAACTCATTTTACTGAAATCCAAAGGGATGGGGCAAGGGCTGAGAGCAAAAGAAAAAGGAGCACAAGAACTGGGGAGCTCTTGGGGAGGAGTGAGTATAGAAGTGATTTAATGTGGGGGTGAAGGAAGAGGGAGAAGTGAGAAGCCAATTCTTTGGAGTTGTACTGAGATCAGAGGAGAGATTAAAGGGAAAAGAGAGATAATGAGGGGGCAAAGGGTAAGAGGACAGGTGCTGATCTGGTGAAGGTTTGGATACAGGACATGGAACTTGGAAGTAGCTGAGCCAAAAAGGGAAACAAGGGATTAGGTTGGGGCTGTGGACAGAAACCAAGTTTAGGTAACACCCTGGGATGATGGTTGGAATGAGAAGACAGTTAAAGAGGCGAAATAGATCTAAATAAGATGGGAATTTGGGAATGGTTATTATTTGATAATGTCATTTGAGACAGTGTTGAAAATTATAAGGGGAGGAACTGAAGGTGAGGAAAAGGCAGAAACATGAAAAGTGAGGCACAAAAGAGTCCTTCCAAAACTTGAGGGAGCTCAAGGAAGCCAATTTCATTGTTTCTTTTGTCAGCATGTGTCTGTGAGATCTAAAACCAATGTTTGTGTCTCATTCTCTTTAAAGAGTTACTTCCAAAGATTGAAAAAAGGAAATCCTAGGAAACAGTGATGGATGATTGAAGTTGCAGAACGAAGTATGAAAAATGTAACTGAATGCCAAATTAATGTCCATCTTCATATGGATATTAGGATACCATTATGAGTTAAATTATTATGTTATTTCTTCCCTTTGTTTTTTGTTTTTTTGCTTTTCTTTTCTAACACTTTAAAAACTGCAGATGACAGGCAATATTTTACGCAAGGTCTCATTCCTTAAAACTACATTTCTGCTGAAATAAAGTAGAAGATCCTCATCCTATCTCTCTCTCTTCTTGCCCAGTGAAAGTACTGGCTCCTTACATATGGATGCAGTTGTGAGAAAAGTACATCCCATCTGCTGGAGTTCATGAGACTGTAGCTGCAGTAGGAAATGATCTTCAACTACGGGAACTGAAAAGAAGCTGTTGCATTTATATGTCTTATGTGTCATATGCCTGCTCCAATAAATGTAGAGGATTTTTCTTCTGCCACCAGCTACTACTTATGTGCATTTATAAAGCTAAGTTATTCTTGATTTCCTCACCAATCTGTTTACTGCAGAAACCTGTGTGTTACCTCATGTAAAAAATTAGGTGGAAAAGCACATAGAAAGCAGCTGAAGCTATCAGGTCTTTTAAAATGGATGCCTGTCATGGCAGCATGGTGGTTTATTTTTACAGCCTTTGGATACTAGCTGTGTTTGTTGTGAACTAATGAAGTAGGTGTTCATGGCTGAGGATGAGTTGTCACAAGGAAGTAGTTGCTGTGAGTCTGCCTGGGTGACAGATCCATCTATTTTGTCCTCTAATAGCATCACATATGCTCTAATGAGGGAAAATACCCATCAAACTCTGCAGTTGAAATTTGGAAATGAAATGGAGGTAGATTCAGAGAAGGAAAATATCAGAGTTGCCCCCTTTTTTTTTTTTTTTTTTTCAGTAAAACCTTCTTCTGTGCATTTCATAGCATAACCCTCCAGGAAACCTAGAAGGGGAGAAAAAAACAACCTCTGTGATAAAATTCTGAAGCGGAATGTTTTCAGAAGCCAGAGGGGGAGTAATAATGAGGGGAAGTGATGCAAAATTTTTTTGACAAGAAGATGACAAAAGATGAGACTGAAGAGATTTATGTATACTTTGGGAGGAAAAACCTAAGCTGATATATCTGATAGCTGACTTGGGATGAGTCATACACTATTTGCAGTAAAAAGCTACTTTAATGTTTTTAACATTTATCCATTAAATTTTTCTTCTTGATCTATAATTCAAAATTCTGTATCATCTCCTCAAAGGTTAGGACACATGATTATTTTAATATGTGAAGTGGATCGCCAGGTTGTTGCATTACTGTGCTAATCTCAGGACTGGGGTGGAAGGTTTTAGTCAGGACCAACTTTCTGTAGAAAAAAGACTCATGGCAAGACAGTTCCGGTGGAAGATATTTAAAATAATGATTTCTGATGCTGAGTCACAGTGTTGTCACAGTGCTATTAATAATAAGCTAGGAGAACATTTGTCTTGCCATATGGGAAGGGACTAAATAGTCTAAAGTCTGCCTCTGGTATTGGATGGCATTACATAATGTTATTGCGTGAGGCATATATATTTCTACTTCCCTCCTATCCCTCCTTAAGTGCACAAGATAGGTTTTAACTATCTGAAGAAATGTTGTTAGAGAGAGTTGTCTTTATTTCTTTAGGAAGCTATGATAATTGCCAAGGATTCATTCTCTGCCTCAGTCACTTGTAAGGAGATTTAGTTAAACTGTTAAATGTGGTGCACACATTCATATTCAGAAATAAAATGACTTTAATTTGGTTTTAACTTAAATCTCTTTGGAAGATAAAAAAAGTGGAATCAAGGCATTTTTAAATTCTTAGTACAAATGTCTGAATAATGATTTAATGTGATTTAGCAAAACCACTTCAGAAAGTCATTTGAATTAACTCTTTGTTCCCTGACAGACTTAGAGAGTGCTCCATGAATGCTCTTTATACGGCATTAATAACAGGTTGCTAATCAACAATTCTGAAGAATTTGAGCACTGATCATGAATTCTGTATTCATATTCAGATGAAAGTGATTCCCCACATATTAACAGATCAACGCTGGGTTAACATTTGCCACTGTTCCAAAGCATTCAGCTTCAGTGTACTCAATAACATTGGTGCTGACATGCAGATCTTAGGCAAGTCTCTCTGTACTTCTGTGTTAAGATTTCAAACCATACAAGACTTTGCCTGGTGGAAGAGAGAAGAACATGAAGTTAACCTCCTAGTATGGGCTTTATGAAGCAGATAGAATAAAGTCCTGGTTTTGCTGAGCCACACAAGCTCAGCCTAAGCTGCCCCTTTGCTGGCATTGAGCATACAGCTGCATTTGGCAGCCTCTAGCACACATCAGGTTGGGTTTAAATTAGGTTTCAGCTTCCCCAAAAAAGCTCAAGGTTAGTTCAGTTTGGGCATTTAGGCTGTCTTTCCTGACCAATGCTTCTGGAGTAACTCTTCCTGAGCTTATTTTCCCAGGCAATATAGATTTTTTGGAAAAAAACCAGAATTCATCTGTTGTTTTATGCCATCTGAATTTGTTATCCTCATATGGATAACATCACTTTGCCTCTCATCTCCTTGCATGTATTTATCCTTTATGTCACCTTCTTCAATGTGTCACCTTTCCCTAAATTGAGACTTAGGCTTTCCCTTTTCTACTAAACTTTCTAAAATTGTCCATATTGGTTAAAAATTGGTGCCAAATACATTTTATTGCTATCTGTCATGGTTTAAGCCAGCTGTAACTCATGCAGTTTGCTCACTTACTCCCTCCTCTTTCTTCCTCCCAGCTCCCAGGGGGATGGGGAGGAGAACAGAAAGAATGTAACTCCCGCCGGCTGACGTAAGAGCAGTCCAGTAATTAAAGTATAACACAAACCTACTGCTACTGCCAATAACAATAATGATAAGGGAAATAACAAGGGAGGAGAATACAGCCACTCACCACCCAATACCAAGCTCAAACCAGCACTGATCCCCAACCCTTCCGGGTCCCTGCCCCTCATTTTTACATCCTGGGCATGATGTGCTGTGGCATGGAACACCTCTTTGGTCAATTTGGGTCAGGTGTCCTGTCTCTGCTTGCCCCCAGCTTCCCCTCCTCCCTGACAGAGCATGAGACTCAGAAAGTCCTTGGTCAGACTAAATATTCTGAGCAGCAGCTAAGACCATTGGTATTACCAGTGCTGTTCCCAAGGCCAAAAGTCAAAAACACAGCACTACACCAGCTACTAAGGAGAAAAGATGACTGCTACTGCTGAACCCAGGACAGTATCCAAAGTCATTTAGCAACTATTTTAAAAATAAGACTATAGAAGAATTAGCAAAGTCAACTATCTGAAAATATTCAAACAGGCTTAACTAATGGGGAAAATGTAAGGCAACACAGTGAATAAAACAAATGTTTTAAATAGAAAAAAATGGAATAGAGTTGCTTTCTATTTCAATCAAATAAAATTATTAAACAGCTATCCTGATAAATGAAAATGAGCCCAATTTATTCTTATGCTGAGATAAGATGTGGAAATAGATTTTAAGATGAAGGATTTGCTCTCACACTTTATACTATAACATTCTCCTTTTTGCTAATTTTGTAGATATCTTTGCACAGTATAGTTCAGAAACAGAATGTTTAGTTGAGGACTATAACATATCACTGTTGTCAGACATGAATAAATCTAGTTTCCATGTCTGCCTAAAAACTGTACTGGGAAAGCACATTAAAATAAGGAAAATTGAATTAGGATTTTATGATGTTTGTGAAAGCTGCAAACCTGAGATAAAGAATTCCTTTTTTTTTTTTTTTTTAATAGGCACAACATGCATCTCAGGACAAGCCTGCATTCACTTCAGTGAAATGTGGATTAAAATGAATGTGGATGGGAAATAGAAATATCTCCATTTCTAATCATGCTCTTTCTCATTAAGGACAGACAACATCCCGATTTCTAACTGAGAAATTATTCTTTTTCTTTTGCAGAGCTAAGAACCTCAGGCTGGCTGAATGAAATTCTCCTTACAAGAGTACTTGAGAGCTAATGATACTAACAGCAAGGAAACCAGAAATTCAATACTGGAGAATGCTGCTGAGAAAACATTGACATAAAGGCAGGTAATTAGTGCTGCTGCTTCTATTAAAATTAGGGGGAAAAAGACCCTACAAATGGAATCTTTGGAGCAAAGGGATTTTTAAATTGCAAAGGAGTCTTATTTACACTGTGAATCCAGCTGAACTAAGTAAGCTAATCAATATGATGGGCAAATTCTGTTAACAATACAAAACCCTTGACTGAATAATTAAAGTATTATGAAGAAGATTAAATAATTTGAGGAAGGGGGCAAAGCTGACAGAGCCTGAGTTGGTCATTGGAGTTAAAGCTCTTCAGTATTTTTCTGCCTCTCTAAAATAATCAAAGACATAATACCACATATCTCTTCTATCAGTATAGAACATTTCACTATTGCCAAAATGAGGTGTGCCATATGTGTGGGTTATGGGAAGAGAAAAATGAAACTGTCTGAACACCAAAAAAGATTTTGATTCAGGTGAATTTGGAAGAAAATTTCAGATCAGGTTTGCAGATCCTTGGGAAAAAATTCTAATTCTATTCTAGAATAGAAAATCTAGAAAGTAGACCTCAGGGGGCCTGTCTTGGGTTTGTTTTGGCTTTTTTTTTTTTTGTGGGGGGGTGTTTTATTTTTAATTATTTTGTTTGGCAAGTTAGAGCAATTATAAGTTTGACACAGACTCTTCAATGAATATATATATGGAATCAGCCTACTGGTAGGTGGTTTTTGTTTCATTTGTTTATTTTCACAAATTCAAAGTAGCCTCTTCCATAAGACAGTGGTGTTGGGCTTTTTTATTACCTTTGCTAGCAAAGAATTTTTCTTCTAACTTTGAATGATGTTATTTGATTTAATGGAAAATTTTGAACCTCTTTCTAGGTGAGGGATGGGCTATTGCTCTTTTTATATAGTGCCTGGAATAATGGCTTCTTGATCTTGATTGGAGCCTTTCAGTGCTTCAAATAAATTGAACCATTTTTCTTGCTTATACTTTTGCCCTTGTGGTTGAGGAATTAGAATAGGGAGTAGGGACTTTTTTGGGCACAGTTATCTGCATGCTAGGTAGTAGTAAGAGTGAATGAGAATTAACATGTTAGGTAAAAAAATAGATATTCCTTACAGCATTATCTATTGCAGAAAAAAAAATATCTGGTTCAATCTGCCTTTTTTTTTTTTTCTTTTGTTGAAATCAACTGAAATGCAGGGTTTATTTTGTGTCAGTGTGAAAACGAATTTGCATAAATTGCAAACCCACTCTGTTTCTGAGCACTCTAAGTTTCCTTGTTATTTCCCTTTTAAATGAAATCCTAAAGGATAAAAAATCAGACACCATGGCATAAATATTGCATTATACTTAACTGATTGATATTTATAAAGTTAATTCCACTTCTTAATGTAATTTGAACAGGAAAAATGCTCTGTTATGGCTGGTTTAAAAGTTGGATCAAGCATGCTGTTAAAATGAACTGTGTTTTCTGGTCTGATTATCTCATTTCTTACACAGTGTCTTCCTATTCTCTCATGTTATTTTTCTCAGTTTAGTAACATACTCCAGTGAATTTCTTCTTGGCTAAGAAAATAACTTTGCACAAATACATACCTGAGGTGATAGGTGCTTCTGACCTTCATGCATATTATATTATAGAGCTGGTCAACTTAGAGTCTGGCATATTGGAAATTTAGCCCTTGACATTGTCCCTGTATTGAGATGAGGACATAGGGAAATTGAAGGGCTTTTCACAGCATAACATAAATGGCTGGCGCAATAAGGCTGGTGCTTCATAGATACTGTGTAATGTCGGGGGAGGTCAGGTGTATTTCCTAACATAATGTGAAGTGCATCAAGTTACAGCAGGGATTAATGAGCCCCTCTAGGAGCACGGTTTTTCATGATCTCTTTTATTGGAAAAAGAGAGTTAGATGTTAGTCTTCAGAGATTAAAATATGAGAATTTTCACCTGAGATATCTGGTACGTGCAGCTGTTGTTGAGTATGTTAGCTGTAACACAGTATTAGCAGCTTTCAAGAGCCATAGATTTGAAATTCTCACCATGCAGGAGGGAGGAAGGAGCTAGTTAGATAAACTTCACCTTAACTAGCTTAGAGGCAGGCTATGAAATCATAAATATAAAATATAACCTCAGAATAATTTCTAAGTGATTGCAACTTGCAGCAGAGTAAGGGAATACAGGTGGGGTCTGACATCTGGCATAGGAACCTGTAGCAGTATCTCAGGGCTGTTTGTTCCACAGGATGAGTTCAAATCTCAGTTCCAGGTACTCAAACAAATCACTTGGACTATTAGTTCTGTAAATGTAGATGTTGCTGTGTTGTGAAGGAGACGGATTAGAGTAAGAACTCTGGAAATTTTCCTTGCAAGACTTGCCTAAGGCTGAGTATAGTTTTTCATGTCTGGCGCAGAGAATCAATGGCTCTTGTTTTGTCTCTGGAATCACATTTCTTCCTACACCTAAAATTGTTAAATTGTCCACCTTGAAGGCTGCTGAGGGGACTAATGTTTGTAGAGAACTGACACTGATTAGACAGAAAGCTGCGCAGCTTTGCAATGTATTGCTATATATATATATATATACACATATATATATAAAAAATAAAATAATGGATAATCCTTCCAAAATGAAGAAAGTGCATTTCTTAGACTGCAGTACATAGGGTCTCGCTGTACCCACCTCCTTCTGCCTGTATTCGTCCATGCTCTGCTGTCCCATCTGTTGCTGGTGTTTTATTTTGTGTTAGGACTTCCTTTTATTCATTCATGGTAAGGCAGGACCAAGCTAAGGTAGTAGCTGTAAATATCCAGACTGCATGAGAATTAGCCATCATTATTTTTATCAGACTGCAATGTCTCTGAATGGGTGTCAATCCATTGTCTTAACCATGCTAGGATACATTCTCATGTGCTGGCTACTAAAGTGTAGCTGGATGTTTGTGTGGATGAATCTTTATTCCAAAGGAAGCTGTTTACATGTGGTTCTGTTGTGGTCCTCAGGCAAAACATAAAGGAAAGTTGAGCACAAACGTGCCTCAGATTAATACTGCTAAAGATGTCAGAAGGCCGACAGGGACCATCTGTTACAGAGTCGGTTCTGCTCCCCACAAGCATTAAAATAAAGGTTTCCTTTGCCTCACTGCTTTTAAGCTCCCTAAGGTCTGTGTTTAAGACTGCCCTTTACCTCATCATCTGAGGGTGTCTTTGATCCCAGAAGAGCAATCACATTTAAAACATTTTTTTTTTCTCTTTAATTAGCCTCATTCTCTTAAAAAATGCAGTTAGATGCTACATCATTTTCCTATATCATTTTTTTAATTCCCTTATTTTATTTCATAATTCTGTGATATGGCTAATGCAGCATCTGATGTTGGACAATTTATTTCCTCTCTGGCATAGAAAGCCATTAGCCTTAACTATTTATTCAGTAACATTTTTGTTCAATTTAACGGTGTCCAATCTATCTCTGGGATTAGTAGCATGAATGCTTACCAAGCTTCTGCAAGTTTTCCCCAAAGGCCTAGTAGAGGTTCATATTTTATGTAAAATTCAAATTGTAAAATATCATATATTTTATGATCGCAATGCCAAGTTATTACTTGCCTATTCAAGAACATGCATTTATCACAGCCTGGACTACTGTAATTTTACCATATTCCAGCCTAACTGCCAAAAGTTACAGGGGCAGAGGATCATTATTCTACTTCCCCACTGTGACTTACAAGCAATTGAACTGGGATCAGGGCAGAGGCAGCAATAGATTGGCAAGGACATCTCACTGCCTCTAATTCACCAGAATAGTGTGAGATCCACAGACTTTGTAATATCCAGTCTATACTAAATCGTGGCAGTCAGCCCCAACAGGGAAGATAAATTTTACCCCTTTCAATGCTGGATTGAACTGGTGTCTAGTGCTTAGGGCACCACACATCAGAAAGACTGCATAGAATAAACCAAACACACCAAACAAACATGGGCAGCAGGAGGCTGGAGTCAACTCTGCTGTTGTCTGGGGTGCTGGAAGCTAGTGGGGTGCTGGACATTGAGACAGTGTAGAGGAAAGCCGACTGGTGCTGTGAGCAGTACACGCCATAGCAGAGTAAGCAGTTCACACAAGGAGCAGCCCCATTTTTCGAGACATCTACTCAGCTGATGCTGTACATACCCTGCCTTCCTGGTGTATGCCATTATAAAATATGCAATGGATGTGTGCTCTTGCCTAACTCTTTAAATGTTGCTTCCCACCTCCCTTCCTCATCTCTTTTTTCAGGCTCATGTCAGCAACCCCTTCCTAACCTCACAGACCTGCCACTTCTCATGTGGGAGTCCTCAGCACCATGGTGCCAATCACTAGCCATGACCTCTGGCCATCCTTCAGCATTATGAACTTACTTAGAAAATTGAAGTTGTAAATATATCTGTTAGCTTTTTTTTTTTTATAGCTTCTAAAGCAGGTGAATATAATGTGTTTCAGTAGCATTTTAAAAAATAAAATTGGAAAAATTTCTAAAAAGCACAAATGAAGGTTGCTTGGGAGAAGTGTGAGGATAGACTTATGGACATGCTCCTGGGCATCGCCAGAGTGATGTTGAGCATGTTCCTCTGAGCATCTGTTGAGCATGAATGGCCATGCCACATAAGGATACAATGAAAATTCTGACTTCCAAGTGGGAGGTTTTAATGAGGCAGAGGAGGTGGCTGTCTCTGAGTTTGTATTTTTAAATGCTTACAACAAACTGACCTAGAGGCTTTTAGTCCTTCTTTAATATATAATTACTGCTTCTATAGCATAATGAAAAGTGTTGCAAAGATGAAACAATTCCATACAATAGCAAATTAAATAATTCTTAAATTGTTTTTCTTCTGCAAGTAATTTCAAGATTCTGAGATACATCATACACAAGGAATATGCTCTAAGTTAAACTACAAATTATTTTTAGGCAACTGGTGATTCTTGAGCTGTATGTGAATTGCAAATATTATAATCAAGACAAACCTGAAATTACAACTTTCTATGAACACTCCTGGCAATAAGGGTTAGAGTTTTTACACAGGGTAATAAGATAGTCCTGAAAAGACTCTATGGGCCTTCTTAAGACACTGATTTATTATTTTTCTACTGTTTATCTACTAACAGCAGAACCTCACCAAGAGAGAAGACTGCCACCACCATATCCTCTAGATATCATGACTTAGGATACTACCACAGTTATCTAAGGACTCATGTCTTGACAGACACTTTCTTCTTTTTTTGTCAGTAGTAAGGTGGTAACTGACAGTATTCTGGTCAAAGCTGCTGTAGTGACAATTCTCATCACTGCTGTAGTTCCCAGGACTCCACACTGCAGCAGAATGTTCTCCAAACATGTCTGTCAACTCTTGGCTGTAACAGAGATAAGAGTTTCTTCTACATTATTCTGTGAAACCTATAATGTTATACCAGCTGCTTGCAACAATAGAGTCAGATGGGGCAAACCAGGTGGCATGTTAGCATATAAATTTCTGCCCTCCTTGACACCTGCAGCATTGTTACAGATACTGTGTGCTCACAGCTCAGCTGTTGGCTTCAAGTATTAACTGACATCAGCTCAACCTGGAAAGTCTCTTAATAATCTTAGTATCTTAATGCTGACAACCCCCTGCTAACAGCCTTATTACTACCCTTATATTTGGGAGACTGCCAGTTTTGAAATAGAAATAAATCAGCATTTTGTCATCTCAGCTAGACCAGTCTGAAGCTGTCAGAAGAAAATTCTGAAAATAGAATGTGTCTCTGCATGTAATGAAATTACCTGTTTTTCCCCATTGTGCTCCAGAAATGTGTGTTGTGGACTAAGAACACCTATATGGAGTTGTGAAGATAACTGATTTTCTCATTTGGCCACCAAACTGAAAAACAAAAATATGTTCATCTTGGGTCAGTGTGATTTTTTTTTCTTAATTTTTTTTCCCTAGCCGGCTGTGTCTTTGTTGTTTGGGTTTTTTTTGTTGGGTTGGTTTTCTTTTTCTTTTAGTAGGTGGTTTTTTGGTATTTTTTTTTTTCCCCTAGGCGTAAACTAAGGAGGCAAAAATCCATCCAGTGATTCCCCAAAACTAGAGAGCCAGCTTAATGCACTAATGTTTGACTCTTCTGCATATGTAGAAAGAGTCCATCTCAAATTTGAAATTTCTTGTCTGTTTTTTTGCTGCTGATTCTTTTTCCCCTCTGATTTACTGGTTTTCTTCAATTCTCAAAAATGAAAATGTCTTGCAGTATTCTGTCTTCCTTGAATTAAAGTCAATAACCACTTTTTCTGACATCAAAGATCACACTTTAAATCAGATTATTTCATTCAAGTTGCCTCCTATGACCTCTGCAGCTTTTCCCCAGTACTTATTGATCACTGTTTAATTCCAGTTTTCTTCCTTGTTGCACTGAAAGAGATTTCAGTGAATCAGCCCCAATTCAGTGCTTCTCAATAACATATCACTCCCATTTGTGGTGTTTCTTGGGGTGCTTGTTCAGTTAACACAGCATTTGAGCCCTGAAAAACATCATCTTTTAGTAGAAGAATGCTACATGTGAAACTAGCTTCAAAGTTGCCTCTAGAAGACTAAGATCTCTAAATGAATCAATGCCATCATGAAAAATCACAGATATTATGTCTTTAGGGCAGAGATTAAACAGCGGGGTTAAAATTAAGCAATACTTGTGGAGGGATATTCACAAAGCTGAGAAGAGAGACATATGCTGAGAAAGGCTTCTCTGAATCATCAGCAGAGTAGATTATAAACTTTTTGTATGGCAGTATGAAAATGTAACTTGTGTTAGTTTCTGATGAGCAGCTAAATCAGAAGACACTTGTACTTACTAATTGTTTCTTTTCATCCTCATGCGTAATTCAACTAGATTAAAGGAAATCCCTCAACTTTATAATTTGCTAGTTTAATATACTGCTTTAGTTGGTGAGCTATACTCTTACTGGATAATTTGTAAAATAGCAGTTTGTCAGGCTGATCAAACAGGGCTAATTTTGGACACTTACATTTTCATCTTCACTGGTTTCTATTCCTTGATTGTAAAAATTAGTCTTCCAGTAATGGGCATATTCTGTGCAGTAAATCCTGTAGATGGCAATCTTACACTGGTATAAAAACAAGAGGAAACTACATCTCAATAGCTTCACTCTTTATTAATCAGTGAAGAAAGGCATTAACAGCAATTCAAGATACAGTCTCTGAAACTGCTGCAGAGGTAAATATCTATAAACACATCATTAGTAGTAAAATGTAAGCCTGATTGGATCACTGTTGTTTGTTCTTATATGGACTTACTGAGGAATCATGCTTTCTAGATTTTTTCACAGCAATTTTGTGTATAGTTCAACAACAGCCAACTTGCCCAATGTTCTTACCTGGTTTAAACAGCTGCCATTCATTTGAAGGGTTTATCATCATCTAGGGGAGCAGTCATTGCTCCAGTTAAAAGCATGGCATCATGTTGGACCAGCTCTGACCCTCTCCAGGCAATAATAGTAAAATTTTTTGTCAGTTTTTTGTATAATTTATGGCTATCTTTTAATCCATTTACTTGCTTTTTCTAAATGTTTTGTTGAATCTCATTTTGCTTGGACAACAGTTTCATTGGTCCCTTTATATAAAAGTTTCAGTACAGTCAAGTACTTAAGTATCTGCACATGAGTGTCTGGATTTTCATAGCTTCCATTAGACTATTCAGAAATTTAAAGTTGCATATATCTTTAAGAAACTTTGTTTTAAACCAGATATTTGGGGAAATACTTAGTTCACACAAAAAAAATAAGTGAGTTGGTAATCCAGTCCATGCATTATGTGAGTTAAAAATCCAATCACAGAGCCTATATAGCAAATATTCAAAGCATTATCCAGGACAGAGGGTTTATGAGCAATCATTATGTAGAAATATATCTGAACAAACCATCTGTTCTGTAACTTCAAATAATGAACAAAGTGGCCAAAGAAGTCAGCACAAAAAAATTTATAAGCCAGTGATGGCCCTAAATTAGACAAATAGATTATTCACTGTGAAATGCTCATCCAGCTCAACAAGCATAGAACTGAAAGTATATTTATTGAATCCAGGTCTTAAAAAGCTTCATATAAACAGACCACTACAACTCTGTAAGTATTGTAAAGTTGCAACTTTATTTGTGTCATAAGTAATAGTGTTCTGGAATAGTGTTTTATTTGGATGCCTAAGTAACAGTCTGCAAATCACATAGTTGAGTGTGAGTATTTAATTTCCTGGCTGTATGGATGATTGTGCACAGAAAATTATAAGCATTAATTTTGAATACAAATTTAAGTTTTTCCTCTGAAAATGTAGCCCATAGAGTATACACACTATGGTGAAACGTGTACTTCAGCTGGGAAACCCCTTTGTCATATGTGACCTTTCTCAAGTATCCCTAGGGTTCTCATTGCAATTTTGTTTGACCTTTTGTTAAAAACCAAGCTCTTCTAGACAACTGATATTTGGCAGAGTGATTACTTAAGAGGGGATTCATTGGAAAAGATTTTCAAAGGCATCGACAGGAGCCAGGCACTGGATAACCATCAGTAGCACACAGAGCTGTTCTTACGTTGTGACTCAACACACATGCTGTACATTACTAAGATTTTTATTGATAGACAAAAGTCAGTTTAATGCTCAGGAAGCTGGCACCTGCCAGCTAAGGTGGATGGATAAGAGAATTGCACACTCCCAGCTGCCCTGCTCAGTCTGCACTGAGACACTTCACAAGTGTACATGAAATAGGGATATACACTGTGTCTTCTTTCATGGCAACATGGATGGTATGCCTTGCTGGAGAAAATGACAGTTTATTCAAGAGATCAACATGGAGAGGAAAAGGAAAGAAGAAGTCCATCTTCTGTTCCCTGCTCTGTTACTCACTGGTACTGCATAGTATACAGAGAAAATTGCATATGCATATGCATTTGGGAAAGGAAGCAGTAAAACAATGCAGTGCTGGTGAGGGTTGCTTTGGAGACTAGTTTTTTGGTTTTGGGGTGGGGTGGGG
>JAOEHY010046516.1:0-12199 GCA_025447955.1 Psilopsiagon aurifrons
ATTGGATATGAGGAAGAAATTCTTTACTGTAAGGGTGGTGAGGCACTGGAATGGGTTTCCCAGGGAAGTTGTGAATGTTCCATCACTGGCGGTGTTCAAGCCCAGGTTGGACAGAGCCTTGGGTGGTTGGTTAAGTGTGAGTCGTCCATGCCCACGGCAGGGGGGTTGGAACTAGATGATCTTAAGGTCTTTTCCAACCCTAACTATTCTGTTCTATAATTAACAAACACTGATGTGTACACAAACGGAATCAGTACACAGGGGACCTTCACTGGATTCTTAATTTGTTTTTTTACTTAGAACTCCACATCCATTCTCTTACTCTACATAGCAGAGTTAAAAGTAGAATCTTCTCTTCCAATCTCAAGACACAAACACAACAGAGAAAAACAGAAAACCACTCACACTCTCAACTAATAATAAATATATTAGAATATAATATTAGATACAAATATAATAATTGGATTAAATATAACTGGAATATAAAATAAATATAAGAGAAACAAAGAAAAAAACCCAATGCAACTCAAAATGGTGGATTATTTTATGTTTGCAATTCTAAGTAAACTAAAACAAACCCTCCAAAAAAAAAAAAAAGCTCTACAGGGAGAAAAAAAAAATTGTTTGCATAATATTTTTGCCCAATGTTTTGGGCCAAAACTTTTCAGAACTAATTTTTGACAGAAAACTGTACGTTCCAGAATTTGATTTTGCCATGGAAACTGCCTGCATAAGAGAAACAAAGTCACAGACCAGCCATTTCTAGTCAAAACTTCCTCCACATTCATGCATATTGCACAAGTGAGCAATTGGAACATAGTCCTTGAAGAGCTTCGCTTTAACGACGATTCATTGTGGCACAGACACTGTTTTTCTATCTGAACACCTGTGAATTAGTTATATTCTGCATCTGCCTTGCATAATCTGTTAGCTGGTGCATCTCATACGCAGTCCAGCTCCAATACCCCCTAAGTGAGCTGAACTCTGTGACAGCCCATGGATGGGCCAAGCGCTGTTCTGCTTATGTGAATTGCATCTCTATGACAAATGGCAGGCACAGATTAATGTGGCCTTATGCTATCTCTGCAATGGCATCACAACTTCTGTATAAAGCTCAAGATGAGTATCACCAGACCTCACATTTTCTTTCCTTTCAGTAGCCTCTGTCCTTATCCGACCTGAGATACCTGAAAATTTCCAAGTTGTTTCTTAGATACTTGGTTCACTTGCTTCACAGCATGCATGAGCAGAAGCAGATGTACTATGTGTGACAACACCACAAAAACAATGACCTCTCTCTATTTGCTGCTATAGGGGTGACTGAAATGCCTATGTACTGACAATTTTTCTCTTGTGTTTTTGGCAGTCTCTCAGCAGCAATGTTGCAACAACCCATGATGCACCTCTAGTTTTCTCAGTACTGCAGGATGCTACAAATGGCTGACCTCTGATTTTCATCAACACATAAAACCAACATGCAATCACGTACCTAGGACACCACATTATGTTTATGTACTATGTCTGGTTTGGAGTATGCAGCCCCACATACAGCCAGCAAGTGGTAGGGTCTCAGTGAAAGCCTCAGGAAGCCAGGTATTTCTTGAATGGCATTTTATTTTTCTGGTATTTTATTTGCTGAAAGACATTACCTGCTCCTAATGGATTTCATGACTGATGAATTGTTACACCTTCTCATGTATTTTGAAATAACACGCACTGAATTCTCAAGATAACCCAGACTAATTTGGCTGAGTGATGCAAGGACATGAAACCTTCATCAGTGTGGCTTACATTTGCACTGGGGAGACCTGAAACTCCCTTGACTCAGCCCAGTGTAAGAGGCATAATGCTGGAGACTGGTGTCTCCTGACTGATATGGTCATGCTCTTAAGAAACATACCACCTACCACCATATATTTCTTAAGTTGGACACCTTTTTACCAGCAACTCAAATCCCTGAAGACCCTAGTTGCAAAGATGACCCACTGTCAACTAGTGTTTCACACACAGTTCTTCAAAATTTGTTCCACTTTCAGCTTGCTAGGTTACAGCCAATGGTTCTGCGATCTCACAAAGGTTTTGAGCAACCTCACATATCTCTAAGTCATACCAAAAAGCTGTGAATACACACCTGTTTAAGACGCGTATATTTCCCTCCCTTCTCTGTTTCCAGCATTCACAGAACAGTGGCTGGTAAGACACCTCCACAGGGTACATCCTCATGCACACAGCCATGCTCAGAGCAACCGGTGGGCCAATCCTGACATAGAAACAAATGGATATGGAGGGATTTTTCAGTCTACCAGGGCCATCATCCCACAGCTCTGCATTTTGTAGGCTGTCCCACCCTGCTTGTTCTCTGGTCTGCTTGCTGCAGCTCAGCACTTCACAAGCAAGGCCAAGGACACTCAGAGGTAGGAAAGAGTCTGGGCATTGGAGAGTGTGAATTTGTAAAGCAGATTTGCTTGGTGAGAAGGCAAAATTCCTGCATCATGCTGTGGCTTCATTTATCCAAATAAGGCATTGCCATCAGAATTGTGTTATTCTCACAGGTTATTGAGCATGTTTCACTGGTATTACATGAAAGCTTTGCGCACAAAGGAGCATAATCTAGGTGTTTTAAGGAAGAAAAGGCATGCTTTTACAATGACTCTTCATTTTTCTAATACTTTTCCTCTCTCCCGTAAATGGTTCTCATGGGATGCGCCAAAAATCCCACCTGTGCTTTATGAAATTGTATTTTTCAAGTTTCTTGCTAAATATCTCAGTCAATTTAAAAAACAGCTAATACAAACTGAGTTTATCTTCAGTTCATGCATTATCAAGCACACCCCTCCATGGACAAGGAATGGAAGAAGGCTGGAATAAGTAAAAAAATCAGTTACCATATAAGAGCTACCTGTAATTACTCAGCAAATACAATAAATTATTGTGTATGTGGAAATTAAATGTACTTCATTTTGTTTTCAGTGAGTATTTTACAAGCATGGGTGACGAAAGCACACAGCAGAATATAAATGCGATACAACTGCCTTTTGCAGTATGTGTGTTTTCATCAAAGTGGATTTTGTTCTCCTCTTCCTCTCCTCCTGATTGATTTAAACTGATGGATGGTGAAGCAGGATTCTGAATTCACTGGTGTCTCAGCAAAAGCAGTAAAAAGCAGCACAAGGAATATCTATGAAAATTCATGCTGAAATTCATGCTCCCATTTGAGTTACTGAAGAAGGCAGCTCTTCTTAGAGGGCACAACTCTCAGCTCCTCTATAAGCCCATTAGCTTTGACAAACTCTAAGCAGGCATTCTGTTCCACTTAGATGAAACTATGTTAGGGACACCAGGCATGAGATTCAGACATGTTTCTTCAGACCCTCCATGGCAGGGTGATTGGAACTAGATGATCTTAAGGTCCTTTCCAACCCTAACTATTCTATGATTCTATGGCTTATACAGCATCTGTCCTCACAAAGGCTTAGGAATGAGGCTTGGTTTTGCAATTCTTCAGAGTTTCAACTTCCATTTTAAAATCAGTTCTGCCTGCTGAGGTTGTAATAGTGGACTTATAGCCATTAAAAGAGTCACAGTCACACAGACCCTTCCCATGAATTCTACAAACCCCCTCCATCATCAACAGTAAGAACCATTAACACTAAATGTTGCTCCTTCATGGGATAACTTTTCTGATCAAGGAATCTGCCCTCCACTTGCCAGAGCACAACAAATAGAAAATATAAGTCGGAGCAGGAGTGCATTGTCAAGGCTATTTAAACAAATAGCTTAAAGGGGTAGAGGTTGTGTGGTAGCATAACCACCATACATTGTCATGAATAAGTCACCCTTAAAACAAGAAAAGCAGAAACCTTTCTCCAAATACAACTGATGTCCAAGCCTGTGGGTAACTTTAAACATCTATCTGGTAGAAGCATGCCTTTACATTTATGCTGGTCTTCAGATCCCTAGAGGGCATGTTAAATCAATGATCGGCACATACGTGCATGTGAATATGCCTTGAAGCTAATTCTCATTCTGGTTACAATACAAGAATAACGCAGCACAAATCCTTCAGAAAAACAGATCAAATCACTGTCTTATACATAGGAGCCCATTCTGTCCCTACTTCTCCATCTGTGGCCACCCTTTTCTGACTAGTTACATCCTCAATCACTCCTCCATGATTATCACTCTAACCAGAAAGGATAGCTGCATGAGACACACCAGCCACTGTCATGGGATGTCCTGTGCCCCGCACTGGCAAAGTTTGACCATTTTGAAATAAAACATAAAAACTCACTTGGGTAAGGAAAGCTATACTGTATTTCAACAGGATGGACAGACTGTGATCCAAATGCACATTAGAAAAAAAAAAAAAAAAGGTAGCACAGCAAAGATTATTCTATGAATGACAATACCCTCCATTCCCTACAAATGAGTGGAATTGCCCCTTCACTGTTACAGGTGATTCAGGCAGTTACTGCGTATTAGGAGATCTGACTGCTGACAACACAGGCAGGCAGCTGTTCAGTGCTGTTCTAACAGTGTATAGGCTACCAATGCAGCAGGTTTTCCAAAAAGGGAGGAAACGGGTGAATGTTAACCTGATATTTAACAACCCAGCTAATGATTACTCACAGCAGCCACTGATTCTGTAGCCTCCATTTTTCAATCTTTGTTCATGCAATCCAATAGACAATGATGGTAGCACAATTTTAACAAAAGCATGAGATTTTCAGAATCAAGACATGGATCATGAACAATAATCACAATTGTGCTCAGCTGCTGCCAAGCAAGCATTTCTGAAAAGCATCACTGAAAAGCAGATTTCACCCTGTATATGCAAACCCACGAAACAATGCCTAAATAGGTAAGAGAAGATATGTAAACAAGCTGCAGCACCAATTTTGAACACTAGCAGCAATAAACATGTTTTTTGAGAAGTTTTGTGTTTATGTCCCATTCAAGCATCTACCTATTAAAACCACCAACAGCTCTGGGTGTACTTCAGAGAAAAACTGGATTTGCAAACAGATGTCTGCACCTAGTCTTTTCTGTCTGTGATCGAATAAAAAAGACAAAAAAGAAAAGTCCAAAAGGAAAGAAATTATGACCTGTCAAGAGCACAGGACTAAGTCTGCAAAACTCAACGCAACATCAAGCCAGGTTATCTGAAGAGCGTGGATTTCCTCCAGAGCTGGAAAATTCAAAGCACAGAGCACTTCAGGCCCCCAGTTAGAGCCACAGCAGACACTATGGAGCAAGTTCTGGAGAACTAACCTCCGAGCTGCCAACCAAGCTGACAAAACAAAACTGAGCATGGACATCTCACCTAGGAAAGAAGGCACTAAAACCCCAGCAAAGGCTTCAAGACTTAAGCTGTTATAAGCAGGGGTGCCCTCACTTCCTAAGAAATAACTACTTTGATTTCAGACTCTCAGAATGAGGTGGCACAGCTCATTTTAGCACCCTTGCGTGGCAACTCATGGAGAACTGACCATGCACCACAGATTTGCTTGGCATACACCAGTTGAGAGGGAAGAGAGAGGCTCACAAAGGCTTCTGGTATCAGTATTACAGAATCTGTCTTTGTTCTACCTTTCTTTTCATGAAACAATGACAGGGGAATATAATCCTAGAGAGAGATCTTACTCTTGAAGAGTCACCAACTTAAAAATTAGTCTTTCACCATAACTTCAATCAGTACAAATAGGCCAGCATTAGTGAATTAAAAAATTGTTTCTTTCACATATTGACGATACAGAACCATTTCCCATTAGAGAAGTTTGCGTGTCTTGAGGGCCTAGTTCCATGACGAATGACAATTCCACAATAAAATTTCAGTCAAAATTATATTTACAATAGACCCTCCTGAGCAGAACTGGAAAAACACAATTCCTTCATACTCTTGTATCATCTACCTAACTGCAAGGTATTTGTATTTGTGGCTGCAGAAACAATGTATTAAGTGGAAAAATTAGAGCATTGGAAAGTAGGCTAATTGGTTCAACACACTGTCTGATGAAATAACCATTATGAAAATATTCTCCAACTTAAAAAAATCCCTCAAAATGACAAAGTGCATGTAGATCCCTACCATCGAACAAAGAGGCAGGGAAGAGTGAGCAAATGAAAAACCTTAAAGTTTTCATGATGCTCAAAGCTGTCAAAGAAAATTAAGGTACAATATTAAGGAAAAAAAAAAAAAAAGACAGCTATGATGCAATTGCAAATTCAAAAATGTGCTTCTGCCACTGAACACTCTCAATTCAGCCAAAATATGTCTCCAATTACAGACACAGCAAAATGTTCTTTAACAGAGCAGATGTGCTTGCATTGCTGAGAAATTCAGGATATGGCTCCCCACGAGCTCCTTCTCTGACATCTCATCAACTACGAGGGGGAGAGGAGAAGGAAGGAACAAAAAAACACCCCAGTCTTCATTGTGTGTGTTGAAACAGGTTAATAAGCACTAACATCTGGCACAGTTTTGCTCAGTAAGTCTACATATTCACATCTACCACAAAAGGAGAAATAGCCCTGCACATCAACCTTACAGATACATGAGGGTTTAGCATGTTTCTCAGCATCACTGGTTTTCCACCTAGAGTGAGCCTAAACCAACACAGAAATATGCCACAGGAGAGCTAGCAATGAAAGTTGGGGAGAAGAAGGAATACAAATAAATAAGGGGAAGCGGTAGGGGGCTGTTGCCATAGCTCCCCGTAGTTGAAGATCCTCAGTTGATGTAAATTTTGTCCTTTTTCCTACCCTGTGTCAAGCCTGAAAAGCAGGTTCTCCTCCTGTACAGAACATTCAGACTTACCTATAGATAAATGCAAGATTTCTCCTGAGGTCTTACCCATCTTCATTTTCAGAAACAGAACCCCAAAAATCACACCTGAGAGTAGTGATTCGACTTCAATTAAATGGAGGTACAAAGCAATGTCCTCAGTCTAAACTGGATCTTGCAATTCAACTGCTGAGGGCAATCACACTGAGTAGCCTCTGCCTCAGAGGTAACCGCTTCTGCAGTAGCTCCTCTGGACACCTTTTTTCCTAAGTCAAGCACAAAAGCCATCATACAAAAGTGAAACGTTTTTAAAAAACTCCTTCCTTGTGTCCAAGTAGAAACAGGCAGAAATCTGAGCACAGAGCCAGACCTCTGCTTTTACGCATCATACCCATCTCATTTGCAATTGGGAGGATGTCACCTTAAGTCCCTGCTCTGTCCCAAGGTGTCTTCATGCCTCCACAAAGACCACATCATGTGCAGGAGAAGCACTGTTACCCATTTATTTTTTAAGTACTATCCCAGAGGAATCAAGAGAAATATTGTACAACCTCAGATGCCAGATAGGAAATCTCGCTACCTGCAAGCACTAAGTGACAGCCGATCAAAATGCCTGCATTTTTTTTCCTTTGGGTACCATCTAGTTATTCTGGAGAAACAAAACGGCTCGGGATCTCTCAGAACACCCAAACCGCACACGGACGTTGCATACAGGGTCATTCCTACAACCCTGCTCCGAAGCATCTTTCCCCTGCACGCAATGCGTCCATCACGCCCCTCCGCAGCACCCAGCCTTCTCCCGATCCACCCGCCACCCCTCAGTACTGCGAGAGGCCGGTAAGGAGGCAGGGCACACCTGCAGCACAGCGGCAGATATGCGGTGTTCCCCTGCATCGACACCCGCCTCTCCGCGCCGCGGGCTGCTCGCGGGTGGCACCGTAATGTCCCCACCCGCCGCGCTAAGACTACACACGCGGTTCCACCACCGGCAGGGCCGCCGGCACCGCGGTGAACCCCTGCAGCGCGCTGAGATGGGGAGAACGTTCGCTGCCCCAAGGCCCCCTGATCAGGCCTCAGAGAAGTGCCCGCCTGCGCAGGGAGCAGGGGCGGCGGCAAGGGTCTTCCCCTTGTGGAGAAGGTTCTCGCTTGGAAAGGGGGGGCCCAGCGGCTTCTCCCGAGCCAGGTACCGCACCGACAGAGATCGCGGCCCCCGCGGCGCTCCCAGACCCCCCGGCGACGCTGAAGGTGCAGAAGACGAGCCCGTAAGTGTCTCCAGCCCGTCTCGGCCAGCAGAAGGGCGGGCAGCGGAGCATCAGCCTCTCCGGCTCCTGCCGACTCCCCGAGTTCCTCCCGGCACCGGGCTCCTCCCGGCTTCTCCCTCCGCTCCGGTCCCCCGCACTCTGCCGGGCCCAGGGGCAGCCCCCGCGAGTCCCCCCGCCCTCGCTCGATCCGGCTCACCCCGCGGTGCAGCGCGGCAGCCCCGCTACGGGCGGCTGTCTCCATGCGGGCGGACGGGCAGCACCCGCCGGCAGGGCATCGTGGTCCGCTCTCCCGCCTCGGTGCGGTGGGGGGGGGTGAAGGGGGGGCTGACGCCCTCCCCGTCGTGTTCCTTCTCTGCTCTTTTCGCCTCCTCCCGTCCCCTTTTTCTCCCTAACGACGTCCTGAGAACTACTAGCACAGCTCCTTCCCCATCGCCCGCCTCTCCTCCTCTGCCTCCCCGTGCGCTGGACCCGGCTTCCAGTCCCCCGCCCGGCTGCGGAGCGGAGGGAGGGGACAGGGGCGGGCGAAGAGGAGGGGTGGGAGCGGGATCCCCCGTGGGCACTGCCGCGGTTCTCGCCGCTGGGCCACTGCGCTCTCCTTTGTGCCAGAGCCACCTGTGCTGGGGGCTTCCCCCGCCACCACTCCGATAGTCGCGGGGCGGGGAGCACCACGACAACTCTCCAGCTCCTGGACGTTCTTCCTGTAATTCGGCAATTGCCAGGCAGAGGCTGGAGGCGCTCAGCAGCTTCCTCCTGCTATCCTTCCTATGGCCCCTGCTGGGGCGAGCTTACACCTCTAACGTCACCACGGTCTGGTGGGAAAAAGAATGAACCCGTGGAGATAAGTTGACCACACAGAAAGACGAGAATCTGGATGATCCCAAACAGCCCTGGTGCCCCTACAGCCCACAGCAAACCCAGGATGCTCTGGGTTAGAGGCCGCTCACGCGCTGGAGCGCAGGGCACGGCCATAGCGGCAGGGTGGCATCCAGGCCCTGGTGCCGCTGTTGAGTCTCTTTGCCGTGGCCGCTGCCTTCCTATGCGGGCACCGAGGACAGTGCTGCACAGTACGATGGTGGTCCCAGCTGCTGGGCTGCTCTGAACCTGCAGCGTCTAACATGACCAGTACTCCCCAGATGCTCACTTTGGAGTTCATCGAGAACGCCATGAGAGTGAGCAGCTTGTGCTTACTCTGCATTAGGCTCTGGGTTGTCCCCAAGTCACAGCTGGGTTATTAGAAGTGTGAATGCTGCCATTCCAGATCTCTGCAAGCTAAATTCCTCATTGGCAGGGCAAAGAAAGGGTGACCCAGGAGTTATTCTGCAGATGAGCACAGAGTCCTGGCTTCCCACAAGAATGTGAAGTGCTCTTGCCAATATGCCTTAGCTGTAAAATAGAAAAAAATAGCATCCACAAGTTAGTGTAAATCATGAAAACACAATTTTTTGTCTGTGGAGCAATGGAGTTTTATCCCTTAGCTGCCAAGGTAGCTGCAGAAGTGCCTCTGGGTACTCATTTCAGAGGTAAGAAGCATGGTGCCAATCAGCAGGGACATGACTTGAGCAGCATCACCAGGTAGCCCAGACTGTGTCTCACCGGCATGCATTATGGACCACATGGACCAACGGGCAGAAGCAAGCAAATATTGTAAAGTTAGGCATTAAGACTGAGAAGTGTTCAGTTTTGTCTGCTGCAATGCAGAGGAAAACATTCATGTATCCAGAGCCCTTTTCTTTTGTGTGACACAGGAGCACAGGCACAGCACTCAGAAGATATCTCAGTTGCAGGAGAGAGGTATTCCTATTTCTGGTTATTTAACCGGTGCAAAAGCAGAGGTGGCATTGGTCTGATCATACCCAAAGACCAATATTTACCCAACAGATCAAACAGGCTTAGCTATTTTAAAGAATGACTGCTTGGAATCTAACAAGAAAATGTCTTCTTTGCAGCTTTACATCTCTGCGGTTTCACTGTTTCTTACACATCTCTGCATAAGAGAAGTAGTATCTACTGTGCTTGGTGGATGTGGAGGAGTCAAAATGGAAACCAAAACAATAACACGGCTTCCTGATGTTTCCCCGCTTCAGACCATCAGCATGACTGCTAGAAGTAGAGCAGGGAAGCAGGATTTATTATTCCTCCTGCTTTTTTGGTTGTCTGGATTTCTGACCTGCTTGTCATTTCAGGGAAGCTCAGCAGGGCACAAGGTTTTCTTTCCTAATGGGGGTGTTGTGTGGCTTGCGTGGAGCTACAGCAGTAGCAACAAGAGCTATTTTTAGCCTAAAGTAGGCCAGGCAGTTTCAGAAGACATACTAATAGGAGGAACATTTGGGAACAAACCAAGCAAACAAAAGAGGAAACAAACTGAGAAATGTGAACAAGAATCATCTTACAGAAGCACTTGCTATATAGTAAACATGTAGAAACTGCATTCTGGTCTTAGGGGACACGACGCTACACACCCCCTCCCACAAAAAAAAAAAACACAACAAAACCACAAGTGCAACCTCTCAACAGTAACTGTTGCCTTCTGAACAATCAAAGTATCTTGGTTTAGTGCCATACATCTGGGCTGGGATTTTCAGAACTGTCCAGCACAGCAGTTTTCAAATGCATCCATTTCCCGAAAAAAGCACACCTGGCCTGGTAATTTAAATAGGTATTAATCTCCTTCTTGGATACTGGTGCATATATTTGCATTTTGAACCAGAGTATTGCTGGTACCCAAAGCGCATTGAAACTGGTTGCCTAACTTGCTGGGAGGATACCTGGCCATGTTTGCCAAGTGAAATCCTGTGGGCAAGGTGCTGTTCTCTATATGCAGCCCTCTACAGCAAGCAGAAAAAGAGAAGAATATGTGCTATAGAAGAAAGGTTCATTTTTTTTCTGCTAAAAGACACACATTTTAGTTTTTGATCAATGGTAATTCAGAGGGGGACATGGGTATCTGTCAGCTCCTTCATTTGATATTGCACTTGGAAGACTAGATTGCAATAATTCATCAGTCTGTAAATCTTCACGGAAGAATGAGTGTAACAACATTCCCCACAACCGCATGTGTACTTCCCACGTGGACTTACATAGCTTGTTTGTACTGGGTTTTTTTTAGCTGCTAGTAGTATTTTCTCCTCTTCCCAGAAAAAGTCCCAATAAGACATCTTACGTTCTGACTTTTTAAAGCTTGAGTCATTCCATTGAAGCCTATTGCAGGACACTGCAATTCAAAGCTGTTCGCTTGCTGTGTGTTTGGGTAGATGCAATCCCCAAATCCAGAACAGTCTGTGCCACCATAAGCTTTTAAAAGTGAGCTTGTGTAGCTCAACTTACAGGTTGGAAGCAGTTTCTCCTTTGTACAGGAGCTCACAATAAAGCTTCATGTCTCCATCGAGCAAGATATGGCTACCAAAGTGCTGCAGTCATACATTGTTCTATCATGTCTTGTGGTGACAACAAATGAGTTTGCTATATTTAGCATGCATTTGCTTACTGTTAATTTCATGACATGATTTCCTCAAAAAGAAGGAAGAATCAGCACTTTCTGCTTTATTCCTCTAATTCATAAACACCTCCTTGATGTTCCCAGTCCGACTTTTTTTCACACTAGTATGAACACAACAAGGCTTCAGATGAAGTCACATCAGAGTTTAGTGCATAAGAATTCAACAAAAAGCCTCACTATTATCATCTGTTAATGAATTTGCCCCAATACTCTCTGATGTGCAAAGCGATAGACTTTCTGCAAAGGTTTTTTGAATCTAGTTAGACTTTTAAGTGTTTCATTGACTTGTAATGAAACACTACTGCATGTAGTGTAATGTAACAGCTGCATGTAATTCATGCCCACACCTACCTGTGCACAGAACAAGATATCATCATGCATATACACAGGCCAAACTGCATCTGTAGCATTTGTGTATAAGGACATGAAAAGTTTGCAAGCAATGTAGCAAAAAATAATTATAGGACTTATTTGAGGATTTTCTTGGGTGAGTACATTCTGTCTAAGAACACTTGTGATTTAAGCCCAGTTGTAACTCAGAACCATGCAGCTGCTCTCTCACTCGCCCACTTCCTCCCCACTGCTCCCAGAGGGATGAGGAGGAGAATCAAAAGAATGTAACTCCCATGGGTTGAGATAAGAACAGTCCAGTAACTA
>JAOEHY010046517.1:0-14180 GCA_025447955.1 Psilopsiagon aurifrons
TTTTTTTTTTTTTTTTTTTTTTTTTTTTTTTTTAATGCCTTTAAAAAATTGATTTTTTTTTTTTTTAGTAAAGATAATAAAAATTATCTGAAATATTATTCCTCTATTGGTGGATCACTGTCTGAACAAATGATAGTAGTTTCCCATGACTTAAAGATCTCTGGTGTTGATAGATGATTTTCACTTTACAGATGTAGAAAGCCTTCTACATTGTTCATAATGGTAAATTCTTCGGTTATGTTTTGAAGTTCAAACTGTTTCAACTTTTCTTCAAATTTTATGAAAGTAGTCTTGCTTTTTCTACAGAAAACTATTCTGTATTTCAGCAATGAGCTAATTTAGGAAAGGTTGATCAGAAATAACTGTTTTAATAGACTGTAACAAGAAGCATCTGAGGAGAAGCAGATTTAGCAAGAGTTCAATTTTGTGGATTCTTTTGTAGCATCGATTTGATAGCAAGGTTTTAAGCACAAGTGAAGTGCAATCATTTCTGCTCTATCATTTCACAATACTGGAAAGAAGTCTACAGCTATTTAGACAACATACTTTATTGTAATGGCAGCTAAGATTACAAATTTATAAATAATTAGACACCTAATTCCTGCCCACTTCTCTCTTTACAGTGAGTATTCACAATGCCATGCTGTAAGCAGCTAACCTGGATAACTTGAACCACTTTTTTGAGAATTCATTTACTATACAAGGAGCTTTAGTTATGCCTATAAGAACTAGAGGCCTTAAAACCAAATGGTGTTACTGCCCACTGCCCTGGGAGCATCTCCCATGACTGCTCTATTTTAACTATCACTAAAATCACTACAGAAGAATAAAGAATGTGGAAACCATTGTGGTACTATTCTGGGCATGGTCAGAAACGAATTCCGACCTCCTGGGATTAAAACACATCTCTCTGCTATTCACAGTGAAGTTGCATTTCTGAGGCTGCCCAGAACATCCCAGTCCTTATAGTTCTGAATATCTAAGCACCTGCCTTGCTCTTACCATAGCCACTGGGAGCAAACATAAACCAAGTACCACAATGAATACGACAAAGGAATGTGCCAATACTTATTTCTCCCCTAGTCTTTCCTTGCCCGGCATGCCTGGTTCCTTTTTTTCCCAAAAATTCATCAACTAGAAGTCTCATCCAGGGTGTGGGAGTCCTACAGCTCAGTTCAGCCTTGAGGCTGAGGGGTCTTGAGGGGTCTTCCTCTCCAGGGGCAAATGTCTGTACCAACAAGTTGAAGGCTGCTCTTGTACTGGTGTTGCTTGTGAGCTGCATATAGCTGCTACATAGTCTCTAGTCAGTGAAAAAAAACTGGAATGAACCTGATTATTTTGCCTTAGTGCTGAGAGACTGACTTGCAAGCAAAGAGACATAGTTTCTAGCCTCCGCTCCAGTTGTTACTTAAGAATCTTATCTAAAGTCTCTTTCATTTGTGTTCAAGTAGCTGAGAATAGCTTTTGTTAAATTCTGAGCAGGAAGACCCATGAGATTTTTAAGTATGTAGTGCTTGAAAACAGCAGATAAAAGAGTATGTGGATATGAGAAGCAGATTGCACATTTTTCACTGCTTCCACAAGTGTAACCATGTTAGTGACGTATTCCTGCAAAGTGATTTTTCTTCAAGTGACAATTTACAAAAGAACTTTGTGCAGTAGTTTATTTTGTTTATTTTTAAGGAAAGGCCTTCCTGTGCTTGATTAAAAAATCCAACAGTGTAGAAGTGTATGTTAACAGATGTGGTTTCAAATAATTATATATTTAAAGAAAAATTATTCTATTTATAGTATACAAACACAAACATATAGCACATCTTATTTTCTTCCAAAGTGTAAATTTCAGAATGCATCACTTTAAAAACATAATCATATTTTCTAGTAATGTAGTCTTATTGCCAGGAAGAAGAAAGATCAAAGAAAAGACTTTGACCGATAGCGTATTGCCAGGTAAAGGCAAGCTGGTGGTGCTGCACTGTGAAGCTTTTTTTTCTTTTCCCCCAGTGAAATTCACGCCTTTCACTCTGATTTCTGTTATCTACGGAATACAATCCAGGGTACTGGATGCTATTACAGGTGGGATAGTTGTGGTCTGAAAGTTAGGCTGAGGCTTAAGAGCTAAAAGAGATTCTGTTCCTTGCTCTGAGATTTCGAACAAATTGCTGCCCTCTTGCCCAACTGCCACATTTCTTGCCTGCTAAAGCCTCAGCTCTAGGAATAAGGCATATACAGAAAATAAGGAATGTACTCCTTATTTAGTTATTTATTAATGCAAGGACCACAGAAGTTGATGCAGTATCAATAGCAATTCTACACAGTGCTGTATGTATGTAAAAATGTGACTTCTCAGATTAAAAAAATTAATAAAACTTAATTGATGATGCTTTTGGGTTGCACTTGGGTTAACATTGTAAGTTGTTTTATTAATGGCTTCTTTACTTTTTGCTTGGTATTATTTTTCACAATTGACTATCCTTGACTATGTTTCTAAGCAGCACAGCAAACATATTTACTGCCTTTTTTTAATTTAATGATAAATAGAATGAAGAATTCCCTCAGAGGAATTCAGCAAATGGAGAGAGCTTAAACTGAAAAGGATTGATTTGACTATGCAACCTTAAGAAGCTGATGTTGGTGCTGTATACAAAATGCTGGCTATTAAATATTGTATTGTGTCAAAAAGGCTTTTGTCTTTCAAATGAGGCACTGTACCTTTCAGAAGGTAGACACTATGTATTACAAAGGAAAGCTTACATTTGTACCTACAGTGTCACAGTGTATAAGGTTTTAGTGATGTCCTCAGAAAGAGGGACATAAAAAAAAAAAAAAATGAAGGTACTTCTAAGCAGCTATGTTCAACTCAATGGCTATATTCAGCTAACTGGTACGGCTTCTGTGTTAATAATTTAGCACCACTAAAGAGTTTCCACTCTGATGTTGGTTGAATCTGTTTATATGTTATTCTAAGGGATCAGGTTTGAAAGCACGCACTTCAGCTTATGTTAACAAAAGAAAATAATATCGCTCAGAATTTGGTTCAGGGGATTCTGCTGTATAGTCAACCCCAAATAACAGCTCTAGGTACTAATAACAGCTTTGACATTTTGTATCTTACTTTTGTATCATTTTCATTAAAGACTTTCTGGCAGTTCCTATTGAATTATTAATTATGTATTGCATAGCTTTACTTAATTTATCACTCATATAAGTAGGCACATTTAATGCAATGATTATCAGTTGTTTAAATGTGCTGTTTGTGATACACAGTTACGATTTGCTTCAGTGAAAGTGCAGTGAAGGAAGCACATCTCCCATCTTCTCAGGAGCTCAGGGATTCAGTTGAGGTACCATGAAAGCTGAATATCATGTGAGACAAAAGCAAAGGGTTTTCTACTGGTATTGTCTGTCCAGTTTACCCGGGAGATGTTTGAGAAGAGATTGTTTTCGTACTGTCATTTCTCCAATGAGTCTAGCCAAAGTTGAGAATTTGAGACGATTAGAAAATGGAAAAGAATACAGAACAAAAGTTAACCAGACTATTTCAGATCTCAAATATGATTAATTTTGAATCTGAGCCATAGGGTGGGCAGTTATCCTTCCCAAGATTGCCTATCCTTTAATACACATGTACCAAGATTTATAAATCTATACCTTTCTACAGTGTCATAGTCTTACAAAATTTCTTTTCCTCTTTGTCTTCCTTTCTCTTCTTCTCTAATAGGATACTAGCTCCCCATCTGCAGGTCTTTATTTTAAAAGCTTAGTTCAGAGATTTGTACTCCATCACATAAATTACTGCATAGATGTAACTCCAGTTGACCTCAGTGACTTTGCTTCAATATAAAACTTGTATGACGAAGAAGTCAGACCTCTTTCTTGCGCTAAAGATAATTCTCCATTATCTTTTACACAGCAAAAGGCCTTTGCTGCCTCTTATGTATTCCCAAAGCTCTCTGAAACACCAGACTTTTATAAGACATTTTCTTAACCAGAGCTGTTTTGCAGACCTGTGCAAAAATTAAAGTTGAGTAGAACTAGTCTCCCAGCAATAACTTTGCTGTATGGCTGCTGTGATTTCCGTGAACTAATTCTGCTCGAATTTGTAGCTGAGATATGACTTTATATGACAGTGTTTTCTGAGATGGCCTTTTCAGATATCGTGTTCCAGTTTATACTTTATCATATTTTTGTATCTCAACTGTTCAGAGGTACAGACTACCACTGTTTAACACAGAAAACCTAATTAACTGTGTCAACCCAAAGGGAGAACTTAAGACGTGTTAGAAGTGTTAGATGACAAGGATACACACACTGTCACTAAACATAAAAGCTTGAAGAGCAGAGCACTGCTTCCCGTGCAAAAAGGGAGAAGGATTTGTGGGGGAAGAGGAGACAAAACAGCCTTTTCACATTTCATGTTTTACATTTTGCAGTATTTCTTTGAAGTAGAACTAAGAAATTGTTTCTTTGATCCCACAAACCCAAACATTTTGCTGGAAAAAACAAAGCACAACTAGGAAAATTTATAGTATCTTGAAGCATCTTCAACCTGATTTATGTAGTGCACTGGACAAAATGCTCATTTATTCACAGTGAGAGGATTTGCCTTCAAGGTCTTTGGAATTTTCATGCTTACCCTCAAAGTATTTACTATTTGAAAACATCACTATTAAATTAGCCCAATTGGCAATGATTTAAATTGGTGTTTTTCTATACTCAAAACAGCTTACTTAACTGCTGAGTGGAATCCTCTCAGTGAGTCATTGGGTTTTTTTCACCCTCTTTCTGAATAATCTGACAACTTAGAAATTTTAATTGTCTTTCAGCTCTTGCAGTCATTTCCAGTGTACAATAGGAAAGTGGGCACTGTACCCCGCAGGTGAGCATACAGCATGGATGCTGTACTTCCGGTCATACAGGGATGATTCTCTTAATGACTGTTCTCTTAAAGGGTACTCTACAGCATATGTTTAAAGGAAGCCATCAAACTGCGATAGATTATTCTGCCAGATGACCCAGTGGCATCTTGGGAAGGCATTTTGGTAACTTACTGTCTTTAAAAGGAAGTTGTTGGAAGGATGGAAGGTTTTGACAAAAGGGTCAGGAGGCCCTGGAGGACCTGATAAGGATAAAACAGTTTTAAGAGTAATGAAGGAACTGAGGCAAAGGCTGAGATATGGGATCTTCATGTCAAACAGTTCCCAGGCTGGTAAACATTAATTGTAAATTCTGTGGGCAATCCAGAGTCTCAGCAGATTTGAGAATTCACGATAAGTGAGGTGAAGAAACCATATGCCCAGAAAGCCAAACTGCAATCAAATTCAATCAGACATGTGGGTTTGGATTGTGAGTGTAACCATTCTGTGACAGTGTTGTACATGCTCATGACCCATCAGAGCTGTTCAACTAGTCTGAGCTAGGTGTTTCATGTGACGGAGGCATTTTTTGCTCCATCCCAGCCTCTCTGATCCCTGGGTCTGGGCATGCCAGCTCCTTGCAGAATTACATACTGCTGTGAGCATACACAGATGACTTTTGTGCCAGGAGTCTCATGCATATGGAAAGATCCCTTCCTAAATATTCAGATAAACACAAACTTACTTTTTTGAAAGAAGGAAGACATCTAGAAGGTAAAGGGCATGGTATATGTGTATAAATCTGCAGTCTGCATTTCATGGCAATGTTTGTACTTCCCCAATGGTCACTATCCCAGTCAGAGGTATTTAATTAGTAAACTAAAAAAAACCTCCCCACAAATTCCTCTGAGGTGTTTCATGTTTCAGTTATTTATAAGCAAGATACTTCAAGGAATAATCAGAGATGATGGGAAACTCAACTTCTAAAGGGTTTCCAGTTCAGACCACCGTAATCAGTGTATTAAATGTAATATAATAACCACAAATAAAAATCTTCTGAAACATGCAGATGCCATTCCTGAGCTTTTTATGATAAATGAGAGTATATCAAAGTGTATTAGTGGGTGTTGATTCATAACCAATTGTCTCAGAACAGTTTATTATCAGATGATTCACTCCTAGAATGAAAATATGCTAAAAGATAGTACCTTTTTTATTCCTTTCCCCTTTTTGATGCAAAAAAAAAGTTGCGTCTTAGTTCAACTCCAACTGCAAACAGAGTAAGTATTCCAGGACTGATGGTTATAGTTTTATTTTATTTTATTAAAACCATAATGAAATTTAAATAAAATACACATTTCAATGTTAAAATGCTATACTGCTATACTATATAATCAACTGTATCTGACAGATCATAAGTAAAAATAAATTACTTTAATGATGGTACTTCTTTACTTCCCTAAGGTAGTTTTGTACCCATATATATTGCTACCAACATTTAGCAAACATGTCTATCTCAAAAATACAATAGCAGAAAAACCACTTTATGGGAAAATTATACTTGTCATTATTATCTTTAAACTAGATAAAATTGCCAGCAGTATCTAACCATCACACTTAGAGTGCTTTTTTTACAGACATAAAGTCTCAATGCTACTTAAATTAAAATGAAAAGTTGCATGAAAGAACCACAAGTACTCTACCTCAAAGCTAGCATTTCTATGAGGGTGCCATATGTCTACACTTTGTTCTTCATAAAGCAAAAACTAATCATTATGAATTATACAGTATTTATTTTAACCTTGCAGTATAAGGAAGGAAAATAACTAGAAGACTTCAGGTGGAATGATCGATGAGCTTGTGAAACTCCTTTTAAAAGAAAAAAAGATTGAAATTAATTAGGCTACATGATTATTTTTTATAATTCTGTTCCAAAAGCTTTGCATCGGCTCAGCAGGAGATATTTTATTTATTTTTAATGAATTTTCCTAGTATTGTGCCTCCTAGTATGCAATTTCTAATAGTTATTTTAAAGAATATTGTCCAGAATTGCTACATTTTCTGAGTTCACTCATCTTTGTAAAGCGTAATTAATTGTGACAAATGACACTGAAACAATGTACCACAGTGCTTGAGAGCAGAGAGAAAGCACTAACTTTTTATTTTATTGCAGGTAGTTTTCAAGACATTCAAGACATCAAGACATTTCAAGTTTTCAAGCCATCAAGAGATTTTTATGTTTATTTCTATCCAAAAATGGTTTTTTAAAAGTCTGTATGTTTATATTTCTAGTTTTCCACTTTTTTTTCCGCATTTTTTTTTCTTTTTTCTTGCAACTGAGAAATAATTTGAAGGTTTTTTCTAATTTAATTAATAAATAGCACTCTGAGAAGAGAAATATCCCTTCTTGCTTTCTGAAGTACAGAGTACCAAGGCCTTAGGTACTTATAGGGTGCACAGGGACATTTCTTATACTTACAGCACAGGTCAGGGTGTGTGTATGCCCTGTTAAAGTGGAAGAGAAAGATTAAAGGGTAAGAGGAGGTCTTGCAAAGCTCACCCAGCAAGTCTCCTGCCAGTGCCATGAAAGCTCCAGGTGGCACCAGCTGGGGCATTAGGACTAGATTTGGGATACTCTACCAACACTGGGTGTCCCCTTGAAAAAGGACACTGTGTACTGCTTCAGCTTGAGGGGAAAGAGCTTTGGGTTTTTAGTGGTATGCATTAACACCCAAAAAAAGGAGTTTACTTCCTTTGGTTCTTTGCAAAAGCTCACAAGGTAGAAATACTTTTTATTAGATAGCTGCTAAGCTAAAAGAACCCCTCAGTCACCCAGCAAAATTGAACGGAGCAGAAAAAGATGTCATTTTGCAAATTTAAATTATGCAAAACCACAGACCTGAGTGTTCTGTTTTTATAATAAGCAGACTCATAAAAATTCAGAAATCTAGATGACTCTTTTAGCAAATGGACACCACCAACAACTTAATTCTGAACTGATAATGAAGTGAAACAGTGAAAACGGGACAGGTCTTCCCAAGTTGGGAGACATCCAGCTTTGGCAGATATAGAGCACAACAAATCTGATATTTCAGGTGATTATTTAGTCTGGCTAAGAATTAGTAAAAAAGGTCTTTCATTTTTTATTGAAGGAAAAGCAGTTTATTAGCTGGTGATCTTTATCACTATGGTTGCGAGATTTCCCAGCCACTGAAGTTAAAGATAGCAGTTGTTCCACCACTTAGGCTGCTTAAAGTGTCATTCCTTGGTATTGCATGCAGGGAAAAGCAGAACAATAGAAATGTTGTTCCCTTGCAGAGTACCTACTACTTAAAACATCTCTGTTTTGCAAACTTAATATCATATAACAGCAAAGAAGGAAACAGCACTTAACCAAAAAAAGAAAAAAAGAAAATCATATGTTCAGTTTCACCATTCCCCCCCCCCATAATACAGTGAAAGGTTTTTGATGAAGAAATGTAGCCTAGTGCCCAATAACAAGACGTTATTGATTCCAGCTAAAAATGAGCCTTAATTTCTAATTTATTGGAGATTTCTAATATACATAAAATTAAAATATTCTCATTCTCATCAAACCCAAAGGCAACATTTAGCTTGGAAAAGGATGTAGAATCAATAGCAAATCAAACTAAAACTGAAACTAATGAATTTCACGTGGCATAAAATAATAATACAGTTTTTGATTCTGCTAGGTTTAAATAAAGATGAACTAGTTTGTTAACAGAATATGTTTACTGTTCCACTCAGTAATTTATTCAATTTTTTTTATCACTTCAAGAATTTGTTACTTTTTATGGCAGCAGGACGTTCGGTATTTCTAAGGGAGTGCTTTACAAACTGACATTTACCTGCAGGCCAAGGTGCACTCTTGTTTCCTTTACATGGTGAAGCAGGACTAAGTTATGTTCCAACACAAGCCTAGCTGGAGCTATTTGCTTTTTTCAAGTTTAAAGTGGATGACTTCTTAATGACACATTGTAGGGTTAACTCCAGCAGCTCTGCTGTCAAAAATAAAGCTTTTATGCTCCCTGCCTCAGGAGGAATATTTTGATGATGTTTCAGAAAAGCACAATAGAATGACCAATGATGGACAGAAAGGAACAGGACAGGTTCTCATTCATATTAAAAAAAAAGAAAGTGCCCAGGAGCTGAGGCCACGCTACATAAAGAAAGTGCCATGACACAACATGTCAAAGTGATTGTCCTGTCTATTTCTGCTACTCATAAGCTTTGTGTTCATAAACCTTAAGTTTACTCGAGTTCATGAAGTATACCTGGGTAAGAGTACTTGGGTAACTTTCACAATACATCAGAATATTATTTCTGTTTCCTGTCTCATATTTTGCATTAATGTTTTGATGTGGAACACGGGTCACTTCAGCTAAAAGCTGATACTTTATTATTTTTATTATTTTGAAACTTATAAGACAAAAATATTTCCTCAGTGTAAAGTCAGACCTGAAAACACGTTTGTTTTCCATGACTACAAGCTAGCGTGATTCTTACCCCCACTCTGGATTAGGCTAAAACTGGTAAGTTCATTAACTCCTGCTGCTTCTTCTAGATAAGCTACAGTTAATTCTAAGGGGACAATCAAAACTGAGTGGGAATTGATACTGTGCTCTTAAACTCTTTTTTTGGCTTGTTTTCATTAATTCTAAAAGCTACAATGATATTATAGGAAGCTTTTTTAAAAATTACATGATATCATATAATCGCAATATCCTGCAATCTTACATTCACCTATTCATTATTTCTTTTATTTACTTAAATGGAGATTTACAGTGTTTCTCTCACACTTCCTCATACAATGTTTCCCCTGCGGAATGGGAATATCTCTCTGCATTTCAGTATACAGTTCCATGGAAATAAATAAATAACCAAATAATTAAATAAATAAATTAAAAATTTTATTTCTTTTCCTATTGGCAGAGGAATGCATTCTGGCAGAAGACTGTCTGATTGTTTTATTTGACTATATCCTTTCCTCTCTTCTATTTTTTAGCCTGTTTCTACTTTAGAGTTGTCTGGTTTTGAATACTGATTTGTGGAATGCACTGTGCATATGTCAAGTTTCTCACATTCACTGAGTTGCTATGTTCCCCCCAAAATTGCTACCTCCATAAAATCATTATTGTCTTGCAGGACTTTGCAGTAGAAAATTTGTTGGCAAACGTAGACAACACTATGTTATTGCAAACACTGATATATAATTTTCTTACCTGTTGTTAGGGACCTTAACACAAAGCCTAAATATTTAGATTCATCTATTCAGTAGAAAAAACATTTTCATGAGTCCCAGAATTAAAGTTTGTCCTTGGCTAGGTTTTTGCATGTCAGTATTTCATGACGGCTGTCATTTCTACAAAAAAGTTTAAAAACGGTTAAAATTTGATGCATACATTAGGAGTATGTAGTCAGTCAATACTGAGATGCGTACACTGCTACAATGATAGGATTAGCTAAAAAGATCCTACTTTCCATTTGTACGCTGTCGTTGGCCTAAATATGTGAGATTTGGGTACATCTAGTTTAGGCTTTCAACATGCAGTTACAAAAGATCTTAGAGACTAACGATAAGTAATTCTGTTAGGTAAGAACACATCTGTTGGAAATGATGGAATAAGAAAAGGTCTGTCTGTAACAGTCAGATGATTGTGAAAGACTGTTGAGGGAAAATGTAGATCTTACTATGTGTGTAAACTATGGGGTTTTGGTAGATAAAAAGAAATTACAGCTGTTGCATTAAATACGGGTGAGACTATTTTTAGTATGATGTGCACGCCTGACAACCTGTATTTTAGAAAGATAAATTCAAAACAGAAGGGCAAGACAGGCTAGAAATACAGGGAACAATATTTAGTCTAGAAACTAGAAGATAATTCAAGCTTTCAGAACTCATAGGTTCTGGTGCTGCCGCACAGAATACTTACAAAGACAGTTCGTAATTGCGTTAATTGGAGCACCTGCAGCTTGTGAGAAAGAGCGTGGTTTAGATCACAGAATGCAAATCAAAAGACCTTCTTCCAGATGTCTCTTTGTTTTCTACATTTTGGAATCTTTGTAGTACCTCTATCCAGAACACCTATATCAAAATACTCACTTTTGCAACACTGAAAGAGTGTTAGGTGGATGCAGTACCAAAAAAAAAAAAAAAAAACCTAACCCTAAATATTCTGTTCCATATAAACATTTCAGAAATCCTTGGAGAGGAGGGAGATGAGGCAAGGTGAGGCGAAGCAAACACAAGTGCTAAGCCTTCAGAAAAAGTTTCCATGTAAGATGCTACTTCTGTCTCTCTGTTGGGTAACTGACTTTTTTCCCTCATGCTACTTCATAGAATCATAGAATGGTTTGGATTGGAAAAGACCTTGAGATCATCTAGTTACAACACCCCTGCCAAGGGCAGCGATGCATCACATCAGACCATGTCATCCAAGACTCTCTACAATCCAGCTGTAAACACCACCAGAGATGGAGTATTCACCACTTCTTTGGGCAAGCTGTTCCAGTGCCTTACCACCCTCACAGTAAAGAACTTTTTCCTGGTATCTAACCTGAACTTCCTTTGCTCAAGCTTGAATCCATTACACCTTGTCTTATCACTATAGTCCCTAATGAAGAGTTGCCTGCTAGGATCCTTATAGGCTACTTTCAGATCCTGGAAGGCTTCTAAGAGGTCTTCTGTTCTCCAGGCTGAACAACCCCAGCTTTCTCAGCCTGTCTTCATACAGAGGTGATCCAGACCTCTTGTTATCCTTGTGGCCCTCCTCTGGACTTATTCCAACAGTTCCATGTCCTTCTGAGGACACCAGAACTGCACAGTGCTCCAAGTGGGGTCTCACGAGAACATAGAGGGGCACGATCACCTCTATCAACCTTTTGGACGTGCTCCTTTGGATGCAGCCCAGCACACAGTTTGTCTCTGGGCTGTGCACACTGAAGCTGGCTCATATTCAGTTTCTCATCAACCAATACTTCTGCAGGGCTGTTCTGAACCTCTTCTCCACCTAACCTGTAGCTGTGCCTGAGGCTGCCCTGACCCAGGTGTAGACCTTGCACTTGGCTTGGTTGAACTTCATGAGGTTGGCACAGGCCCACCTCTCAAGCATATCAAGGCTGGTCAGTGCGTAAATGGCTGTGTGGTTCTGAGTTACCTGCTGGGCTTAAACCATGACATCTGGTCCATCCAGCTTCCTGGAAAACATCCCTGTATTCCTCCCAGACTGCCAGTCCTTGCTTCCACCTTCTATAAGTCTCCTTTTTCTTCTGAGTTTTCTCAGCAGTTCCTTGTCCATCCATGGAGGCCTCCTGGGCTTCCTGTTGTCAGAATGCAACACTCCTGAGTTTGGAGCAGGTGATCCTTGAATATCAATCAGCATTCTTGGGCCCCCCATCTCTCTAGGCCTTCATCCCACGGAACCTTACTGAGGAGGCTCCTGAAAAGGCTCAAGCCTGCTCTCTTGAAGTCCAGGGCAGTGAGCTTGCTGTGTGTCCTTCTCACTGCCCTGAGGATCTCAAACTCCACCAATCTCGTGATCCCTGCAGCCAAGGCTGCCATGGAGCATCACATTCCCCACCAGCCCCTCCCTGTTGGTGAACACAAGGTCAAGCACAGCACCTCTCCTTGTCAGCTCGTCTACCACTTGCAGAAGGAAGCTGTCTTCCACACAATCGAGGAAACTCCTGCATTGCTTGTGCCAGGCCATATCGTCCCTCCAAAAGATATCAGGGCGGTTGAAGTCCCCCATGAGGACAAGGGCCTGCGAGCATGAGGCTGCTCGTGCCTGCCTATAGAAGGTTTCATCCACACTGTCCTCCTGATTGGTGGTCTGCAGCAGACCCCCACAATAATGTCCCCATCACAGTTCTCCCCTTGATCCTACTCCACAGGCTCTCAGTTGGCCCATCACCCATCCTCAAGCAGAGTTCCATACTCTCCAGCATATCATTGATTTAAACAGCTACGCCCTCTCCCCTTCTGTCCGGATCATCTTTCCTAAAGAGCCTATAACTTTCCATTCCAACACTCCAGTCATGGGAGCCACCCCACCATGTTTCTGTGATGCCAGTGATATCATATCCCTGTAGACGTGCACACATCTCTAATTCCTCTTGTTTATTCTCCATACCATAAGCTTTTGTATAAAGCCATCTTAGCAAAGCTCCAAATAAAGCTGATTCATTATCTGGAGTGGGTGGAGTAGCTCTTCATCACTCAAGCATTCATTACAAATGCTGGCTTATGCCTGGGACTGTTAAGATGGATCAATGCCCCTCTCCCCCAGCACATCTAGTTTAAAGCTGCCTTGACCAGCCTGGCAAGTCTCCTACCGAAGCAGCTGTTCCCCTTCTTTGTTTCCCCTTCTTCCAGCCCCAGCAGCCTCCAGGAAACCTGGCTTCCCAAAGCAAAACCCATGGTCCAAGAACCAAACTGCTGACTATTCACCACCCTTCTAACCATTTGTTAACCTGCCAGATTCACCTTTGACTGTGAGGATCAATGAAAAAGCTGAGCCCCAGCACCCCTAACCACCTTCCCGAGGGCTCTGTGGTCCTTCTTAATGCTTCCCAGGCTACTGCTGTCAGTATCACTGGCATCCACATGGACCTCTAGGAGTGTCAGTAGAACTGTCAGTAGAACTTAGTAGACCAGGCAGCCCCTCAGCAACACCTCTGATCTGAGCCCCTGGTAGGCAACACGTCTCCCCTGAGATGGGGTCAGGCTGAGAGGCGGGTGCCTCTGTGCTCTTCAAAACAGAGTCATCTTTATCTGCTGCTTTTTCCTGGGTGTGCTGGTAGTTACCCTCTTTGTTGCTGCATCAACTGGCTGCTGGTCCTTGCGGTGGGTGTTGCCTCATTAGTCCCCTGCAGAGCTGTGAAGCAGTCCGGGTGCGGACATGGGTTTTGGAGGAAGCCCCTTGCTTTTAATTGTCCTGTTGGTTATCCTGCTGACAAGTTCCCAGACTCCTGGGTTAATGCCCTTCTTTTCTGTATGTGCTATGGTGGACCCTTGTGGCCCCGTCCGAGCTCCCTCGCAGCTTCCCTGATGTCTCTCAGCCTCTTAAGAGGCTCCCGCAGCTCAGCCCCCTGGTGCAGGAGGACCTCCACCAGGACGCCCCGCGCACAGCCGCGTCCTCGCCTCACCGTTGCCTCCAGACGCAAGTGGAGGCACTTCCGCACTCCGGGGTCTGCGCTGCAGCCTCTACCCTCATCAGCTCCGCCGGGTGGTGACACCCCCGGGGCCGGCAGCGCGGACCCCCCGGCTGCGCCCCGCCGCGGACGCGAGCGCCCATCCCCGCG
>JAOEHY010046520.1:0-26264 GCA_025447955.1 Psilopsiagon aurifrons
CCCTGCCCATGGCAGGGGGGTTAGAACTGGATGATCTTAAGGTCCTTTCCAACCCTAACTATTCTATGATTCTATGATTTCCAGAGCATGAACCTAAATGAACGTAACTCCATGTAACTCCATCAGGTGGTGACTGGAAGACCACATGATTTCAGTATATTTTAAGCTTGCTCCATAAAGTCATTCCTCCTCCTCTCCTCCAGAGAAAACCCAGGACTAATGGTCTCTTCCAAGCAGGCTGCATGCAGAGGGTGAGGGTGACCCTCTCTGGGCATGGCTGGGGACCTTAGACTTGTCCTCTTGTGCTCTTGTCACTCAAATAATCCAATGTGGGCTGAAGGCTCAATGTCAAGTTTTTAACTAATTTCATGGGGGATGAGGCCCATAAATTACTACCTTGGAGGTTTTGGAAGGGCTGGAAAAATCAGTCTTTACCTTTACAACTGGCTCATCACCATTCAGCAGATCCAGCCACCACTTCTTGAGATCTCTGGGAACAGGAAGACAATGAATCCCTTACTGTTCTGCACAGGCTGCTGGCCACTGGCAGAGAGAGGCACCCCTGGTTTTATCTGTATGGAATTTTGCGGATCAGTCCAACTTTTGGCAGACAAGTATTTGTTATCTTCAGCTGAATTAAATCCAATTTTAAGTGTTGGGGGCAAAGCTACTTGAAAAGCTTTGATTTGCAAGAATATCTTTTCCAAATTCTAGAAATGCTGAAAGCTGAAGGTGTGTTTGCAGTATGTTATCAGTTACAAGATTGCTTAATGACATGATCCTGTCTCATTCACTTATAAAGTGTGCCTTACCCCATGCTTTGTGATCGACTGAGGTACCCATCATGCATAGTAGGTGCTGCTGTAAATAGTTGTTCCTTTGTAGTTAGCATGTATAAGTGTTTAAGTCTTCAAGACTGAAAAGTCTTCAAGATTGGGAAGTCTGGTTAACTTTGAATCATATTGGTGTAGCACCTAGATGTATGCAGCTGCAAGTAACTGGGGCATTGCAGTCTTTAGAGGCTTGGTAATGAAATCCAGAGTTCACTTGTATAAAGTTTTCATTCTCCCATTCATGAACTTACAGATTTTAAAGCTGCAGGATGGAACTGTGCAAGTGCAGGAATTCCGCACCCCTTCTTGTGTCTCATTTGAGAGCGCCCAATTAAGATGTCACCATGACATTTCAGAAAAGATCCCTAAATAGAAAAGCACTGGAACAGTGGAGAGGTCTCAATTTCCTTGGGTATGACTTCAAACTCTGGAGTTAAAGGACACCAGAAAGAGGGCTTAATGCTTTAAATCTTGCAGTATGAAGTGACCCATGACTCACAAAGTGCCCAAGCCCCTAACTGCCAGGAGTAAAACCTTTTAAAATACAGTTCCCTGCTATCACTGGAAACTTTAACCCACTGGCTTCACACTCAGAAGGCAAATGGCAGGAGAGGATTTACATGTTCCTCTGAACAAAATATGCCAGGGTAGGAAAACCTGACCTGACAGTTTTGAGACATGCTTGCCATAAATAACCAATTGATTGGCTGACTTGCAAAGCCATTAGCAGGTGTGAGGTGCTTGCTGAGATTCAGACATTGCATAAAATGCTGGAGGTGCCAGCAGAATGGACACAGCAATTGGCTATGCAGTTGTCTTAAAGCAGACCACTCAGCAGGGCTCATGAAAAATGGAGCAGCTTTCACCTGTCTTGTTTGACACCACAGCTCTGTAAGCAGATTGTGCACAGGATCCAGTCTGTCATGGGCAAAGAGCTAAAAAAAGAGAGCTAAAATGACCACCTTGTACTTGAGCAGTAAATCATTTTGCAAAGTAAAATAGTTCCAGTAAAGTTGGAGATCCTGCCTGGACAGTTGAAGACGATGAGTCTTTTCTCCTGTAAATCAGCACAGCTGCCAAGTGGCACTGGTAGGTCTGAGATAAAGGGGCTTTCCACCCCCTGAAAAGTGGCAGCAGCAGTTATAGGAGAAGGAAATGTGATGACTCAGCTCACAAGCTGCCAAGTGAGTGGACCAGAGGTTATGTTTTACTATCTGGGAATGGATCATTTTTGCCTTTCCTTCCATCCCTTGTCCTCCCAAAGAATGCACGTGATACACCCACCTTCACTCTCACTGCTGCAACCTCACTTTCTGGACTTGGGCATTTTGCATTGTCCCACCCTGTTAAGGGAAAAGATAAGAGCAGTGGAACTCCCCTGGAGCACTCCCTATGAAGTCTTTCATTTTGGAGAACAGAGACAGTAGGAAACAGAGTAGACATGATGCTGGTGTATTCCAGACACTCATTTATACCAGAAACACATGCAGAGTGCAACTGAATAGGAATCTGGGTGTAAATGGCTACATAAATAGCAGCGTAATGATGAACCAGAGCCAGCTCCTCAGGGAGGCTGCAGCTTCGGGCCTTAGCTTTGAACAGCCAAAGATGGGGCCTTGTTCCAGTATCAAATGAGATGAGAAGTGATGAACAGCAGATAAAAGGCAGGTAGGAAAATGCGGGTATGTGAAATTATATTCAATCTGATACTGCTCAGAGGCTCAAGTTCTTTCCAACATGCTGCTGCTCCAGGAGATAGTGGGGCAGCTCACAAGGACATGGTGGGTGTCTCCTGCATTAGCCAGATTGCCTCCTGTACTGGCTCTTAGAAGAGTGAGAAATGCCTAAGTCCTGGCTTTGCCACCACTCAAAGCCTTTGGCACTTCCAGAACCAGAAGATTCCTCTACTACGTAGGACTTGGTTCCCCTTGACAATTTTTCATTTTATAGGCTAGATTCAGCAGCTTTTTTTAACTCTCTCTCTCTTTTTCCAGGGACTAAGGCCTGCAAGGGAAGAATTAGTTCCAAATAAATGCATTTACACAGTATGCAAACATGCACTGGCTGAGTATTGACATGCTGCTGTCCGTGCAGTTTCCTGGTGGCTCTTAAAACATCAGCAATGGTGAGCATCAGGAGAGGATTCATCTGCTTATAGGAATCTGGCCCTCTTCCTATGAACTACAAGACTGCACAAACGTAACTGCACCTAAACTCTCCCTAGCTAATCTCGGGTTTTATTCTATAGTACCCTGCTATCCCAGCAATATCTTTCAAAGAGGCAAAAACATCTTAATCTCCTCATCCAGCTCTAGTACCCCATTTTAACGCCACAAAGATAATTTCATGCAGTGCCGTCAGAAGAAGCATCTGCTTGATCAAACCTTCCAGCAGAGCAATCTGCAGGACACTGAGCATCACTGAAGCAAATACCTCAGCCATGCCCAAGGTTCTGACCCCAGAATTCATGGCATCACTTTAGTTAATGTACTCAGAGCACTGAGAGCTGGCATTGCTGGAGACTGATATTCGTGACTGCTCCTCACGGTGGCTTGGCCTGTGGTCTCTAAAACTGGAAGCTGAAGTAACAGGCACGGGAGAAAAATAAATCAGCTAAATATTTCCCATGTCTGGAATGTGGGAAGTTGAGGGGTTCCCATGTCACGTGGGGTATCTCTGCTATCAGGCAGTGAAGGGAAAAAGAAGGTCAAAGAATAAGGACTTTGTGTCTGGAAAACACAGAGGAAACTGCTGCCAAATGCTTTGAATTTCTTCTCCCTCTTTTTTTTTTTTTTTTTAGTACGTGTGTTTCGGTGGGGTTTTTTTTTGGGGGGGTGGGTTTTGTGTTTGTTTGGTTTTGTTGCTCTTTTTTTAACTGAGATTAGCCTTTGGCAAAGGATTGGGAGCAAAAAGCTATTGGGGTCTTGCTTCTGTTTTGCAGGCAGTAGTTCCTTTGAATTCATGGTCTTTTTGTATAAATTAGGGAGACAAAAATGATCATATTTAATAAGAACAGGAGCTCAGCATCTCATTTCTGACAGAGGTCAGTAATAAATGCTTTAGAAGCAAGTACCAGAAAAGGAAGAGCAGTTGTCCCACACCCAGTCACCTTCTAGCCCACCATAGTTTAGGATCTTCAGAAGGCAGATGCTGTACCCATGGCAGCTTCTTCTGCAGTCAACAGGCACTGTCTGTGCTGTTTTCCATGAGTATGTTTAATCCTGTTCTTTGAAAGCTTTAGCCACCACCACGTCACCAGCAAGGTGCCTTGCAGTGCCATGAAGCCTGTTAGAAAAGGAGTTCCTTTTGCTTCCTTTAACCTTGCTCTTGAGCAATTTTTTTTAGGCATCATCTAGTCCTGGTTTTATGGGATAAAGTGAATAACAGCTCCACGCTCACTTCATAACTACCGAGGGCTCAGTCCATGTCCCCTCCTTTCTAGGTTCTTTCCAACAAGTGTCTTCTTGTTTTTGAACTGCCTTTTTTTTTTTTGAAACCTAACATTATATTTTATACAAATATTTTGCTACAGGAGGGAAAGTACTTGATTTTGGAAGTGTCATTTTAATACAGACGGCACAAATGTTTATAAATACATACCTGCACACAGACAGGGTGCTTGTCAAAACACATTCAAAGGATACCTAGGTTCTTTCATGTATTACATACTCAGAGTGAAAATAACCAGCTATATTTAACCCAGATCCAAGCCCAGACTAAATTATTTTAAAGGTCAATTAAGGAACAGAAAATCTCACTAGCTAAGAGATAAAAAGCTCCCATTCATCTGCAATTCCAAGAGCTTTAACAGGACTAACACACAGACCGAGAAAGCGCAATTAAGTACAATTTCATATAAAAATCACTGACAACTCCAACTTTCTATACCTGCCAAGACCTGAATTGAGATGACTGCATTTGGCCTACAGCAGTTGATGGAAACTCCATCATTCACTGCGCTGATGTAGTTGTTTGGAAACCAGAGGCTCTTGGCAGGGAAAATACATTTCAGCTTCTGTTGAATGACTGCACATATGAAGAGCAGAAAATGAGATAGACCCATAGCCTGTGCTCAACTTTGGATTATGTTTTGGCTGGTGCTTAAAGTTCAGGTCTGAGGCCAAGGGAAGGCTAGAATTTAGCTTGCAACATAATCCTGAAATCACATGGACTCTTCTTCTCAGGTATTTGACTCAGTGGCAGAGACCTGGGGTATTTTCTCCCTTGTGATTGCAAATCCGTCAGTTTGGCAGGTGCTGTTGTGCTTGCTGCATTCCTGGTTTTGACTGAGTCAGTTCTGGAAAACTCTTATTTGACCGCAACTGCAAAAGAAAGAGCAAAGAAAAGCCAAGACAAAACCCACAAATCAAATCTGTAGGATGGGTTTGAACCATAGCTCAGTTTGCTACCCCAACAGCCTGCATGATCTCAGCTCAGAGATCCCGGCGCAGCCCCACAACAGCCACAAACAGCCAAAGGAAGCACTTGCAGAGCTGAGACCCCAATGCAATCACCCAACCTGAGCGAGGCAGGCAATAGCAGTCCAACTGGGAGAGCAATGAATGCAGCAAGCCAAATCCCTGAAGAACCACCAGGATTTGTTCTCTCTGGCTGCTTGGAAAAGCTATTTCCAGAACTTAACTCAACACCTTCCTTCAACCTCAGAACAACTCCTTGGGTAAACATAATCACCTTCCAGGTTTGGGCCTTACACAGAAAGAGATCAGTCCACATAGAAATGATATTTAGCACAGGTCACAGCTTAAAATGCCATCAAAAATATCTGTAAGGGCATTCATGTTTCAGCTTTGCCAACAGCCCTAAGGTGAGGACACCTCAGTGTGTCTGCTCAAGGTGTGGATTTGTGATGTGCACCAGAACATTTGAGTAATAAACAGAAATGACAGCCCAGCTCTGTTTCTTGTGTAGTCTGCAATTCCTTGACGTGTCTGACACACTGGGAGCCCGTTTGAAAAGCCATGATGGAAAACTTGGAAAGCAAATGGAAGTGAAGAAAAGCCTTTGGTGTAATTTTACAGCGTGTGAAAGACTTAAAGCAAAAAACACAACCAGATGCCACAAGGAAACTACTTTCAATTAGTTCTGCTTTGTGTTATACCTACTGATGAAAAATAAAAACAAATTCATTCTGTCAACAGCTCTATCTATAGCATAATCCTTAAATGAACTCATCCGTCAAACTGGTCTCCTCTGGCAAAACATATTACAGTCCCTGTTTCTCAGCTGTGTGAATCAATCATCTGTTTCCTAAAGCCATTGGTCAACATCTTAGGAACCCAATATATTTTCATTGCGCTAAACAAGCCAGTTGCAAGGCACAAGGCTTCACGACACCACCTATGCACCAAGTGCTCACCTATTAGCAAACTCTGCAACTCCAGGGGAGCTATTACCCCCATCAAGGTTACATTTTAAATGCACCTGCACTGGAATCAAAGCAAACCTCCATCTTCTTGCCCCAGTGGTGTATATGGGATGTGCTGCAGCTCATGGCTGGACAAAGAAAGAGCACCAAAGCAAAAACCAGTATTTTTCTAGGCACACAGTTCAGAAAGTGGTGTCTGAACTAGACGATACAGAGGAATATATGTGCAATTTTAAGACAATGCTAATGGTTCACACTGACGTTGCAGCAGAAGCACCCCACCACACATCACAGACATCGCTGGTAGTATTCCATAGCATTTGCAATAGTTCTCAGTGAGGTACATTCCCCATCCTTGATGCAAGAGAACTTTGAAGAGGAGTCGCTTCCAGGGCTCTGAAGGCTGCTGCAACCTACAAGCACACTCAAAGGGATCCTGTGAGAGACCTACTCTCATTCCCATGTTATTTATAGGAATATACAGGCACAGCCATATTCCATTCTGAACGTACAAAGGGATGTAGGCATGCAAGTTTCCAAGGGTTTTGGTGCCTAACCTCCCATGCCAGACCCAGAGGTGAAACTGGCCACACTGAGATGAAATGTGCTGTGCTCTGCATGAGCCATATCAGGACAGAATAGGCAGAGAACAACTTTAGTCGCAGTTACCAAAGGCTGAAACATGCCTGAAAGTCACCCTTGAAAAGCTGTTTCTCACTGAGACTTTCTCATGTTGCGAACAGACACTTATGCAGATGGTGCTTCCGGCTTCACAATATTGGGTGATAGAAAAAAAACTCTTAAAACAACTGAGAGCATAATACAGACCTGAGTGTTTCTTGCAGATATATCAGCTTAAACAGGCAAACTGCACAGTGGTTTTACATTAGGCCACCTCATGAAACATTTTTACTTAGTTGTTCTTTAATAAAATGAAAACTTTCATGAAATTTATGGGGAATCCCTCAAAACAATTTGGCACAGTGTAGACATCTAAGGATTTTCGAGCAAAGCAGACATATCAAGGACATCCTGGTCTTACTGTCCCATCAGTGGTACCAGCTACTCTCAGCATTGCAGAAGCAGCAATATCTAACTGACAGTGTACTGGTTCAAGATAAACTTCCATCATCTCCCATGGATTTCAGTTGTGTGGGATATTTGGGAAATTTTGCTTCTGGGTTTGAAATTTTTAAATGCAATTCTTTACAAAAATACAAATCTTTCAGAAGGATCTGGGTAACATTTTCCCAAGTCCTGGGGTGCAAGCAGAACAGCATAGAACTCTTCCCACCAACAAGCAGATCTTGTAGAGCTCTGTTACACATGAGCTTGGATCAGCACGGAAAGTGCACAGACAGGTACCTCTGAAAACACTGCAGGAGCTGACCAAGTTATGAGGCTTGGAAAAAGGAAAAAGGAAGAAAAGAGAAAACCCCAAAGATTTTATTCACATATTTAACAACATCAGCACTTACTGAAAGGCTGGGCTATCAGCAGGTTGGAGAAAAGCAAGGTATATCCACAATGTGGCAACCTCTTCCAGGATGAAGACTGACCATGGCCAAACCCAAGAGAATGTGTGATCCCCTCAATAGGCATCATGTCTCCACTGCAGCGGAACACCGAAGTGACTGGCTGGTGCACACAGATATCAATAAATCCCACTGTATAAAGTGGCAGAGGCAACATGACTCATGACACACCATGTCTGGTGTGGATTTTGGCAGCTCAGGTATTTCTGCCTAGGGCTGTCAGGCCTGGCCAGTCTCAGCATTGGGCCTGGCAGCTGGAGGAGGAGGAAGGGATGAATTCATCAGGGCTGAAACCAAAGTCAGACTTCCCTGAGGAATAAAGCCGCAGCTCCAGGACACACATACACCAGAGGAATCTTGGAGCAGGCAGGTGCGTGGTCTGCATCCACGCACAGGGACGGATGGAGAAGTCTGTCAATGAAAGATCTCTGGTACGAATACCCCTGGGAGGAATGAAAAGTTGCCGGTGGGGCTGGCCAAAAAACAAAGTAAACGAGACATGTATCACTGGAGAGTCAAATAACGTACATGTGGCAGAAAAAGCCAAGTTTGAGGAACGAAACACCACTGCTCACAGGCAGTGGCTGCCAAGGGCATGGAAAGTCAACTAGTGTTCATATTCTCTAAACCCAAAACCCACCATCCCAAGTCCTATGGCATCACCATGGAGAAGCAGCCTCAGCGTCTTTCCTGTGTCAAAGGACACACACACCCCTCCTTGCAAGGAGCAGAAGGGATGCCCTTAGCTCTGCCCAGGAGCTCACTCCCCTCTTCACTGAAGGATCTGATGTAGTTTTCTTCCCTACACGGTGGGCTGAGGCCATCCGCCTCTCTTGCCCTCACTGCGTCATCATTCAAAAGCTCATCTGTAAGTGAAGCTCAAGGACCCACTTCGGGCACCACCAAACCCAAGTCCGTGAGTCAGCCCCATGCCCTGCTTGTGAGCTGGTCTTACACACCAGGAGGCTTTTCACATCAATGCATTGAGCACACCTTCGCTGTGCTTTGTGTCCCGAGTTTGCAATCAAAAGTAAAGCAATTTCACGTTTGAAAGATGAAACTCTATCTGCTGGCACAACTTTAGAACCTAAAACCTCTGTATCTGAGTGTGAGGCATTGCTAACTCATACCAAAGCAGTGAAACTGGCAATATGGCACAATTCTGCTGCCTGGGATTCTGGAGTCATATTTTGGCAGAGGTATGGGATCACTTAAAAAAATCTGTATTGGTGCCATTAGAGAAAGCATGAAGCAGATACTTGAATTCTGATGGAGATAAAAACATAATCTGTTCCATTCAAAGAAAGGTGAAAAACATGCTAAGTGTTCATAGCATTTTCAGAAAGAAAAAAGTCATTATTTAGACAAGGCAGACACTAGAACTAATATCAAAACCGGTCCCTGTTGGTCACCTCCCAAAATCTCTAGGGGAAGACAGCAGACACCCAGGGGCAGATGTGGGCCTGGCTGCAGGCACAGGGCTGCTTTGGGCTTTTCCCATTGTGATGCTGCTGGGGACCGAGGCAATGTTTTCCTACCTTAAAACAACCTTTTTCTTGCTGAGGGGTTTTTGGCACAACCAAAGCGGTGACTGGAAGGAAAATGCGCAATCCTCAGAAACAGCTCAGATAAACAAGAGGGCAGCCACTAAATTGGAACTGCATTCCAGGCCAGGAGCAGAGCTCCAGGGGTGTCTAGGGCACAGCAAACCCAGCCCAAGCCAAGGGCAGGCTTCAGTGTGGGCTGGGGTTGCCCATGGGGGCATCACTGGGCATGAGCAGTGCCCCAAGCAATTTTCTCCTGCTCCTCTCACAAAGCATCATGGACAGAACTCACCCTGGAAAGCTGAGGGGGGCCCATGCTGCAGACCCCTTGCCCTCAGCATCGGGACAGTCGTGCTCCCTGTCCCTGCATCCTGCTGTCTCTGGGGAGCTGCCCGGGACACTTGTGCCCTTCACATCTCTGGATGGCGGCCACAGCCCGGGGCTGAGACAAGCTATAAATATTCCTCCCAGCCTTCCCTCATCACTCAAGCCCCTGGCACCCGGCAGTGGCCGCAGCCACAGTGGATCAACCGAGCACCACCTGCTTCCCCCTCCCAGCAGGATGCCCGCAGATGCTCAAAGCCCCGGGGGCGAGGGGACATCCCGGCAGCGCTCCCGGAGGCACCGCAGATTAGCAGCTCTGGTTTACAGCTGATCCTCTCCCACCCACTCCAACTTCAGTTAACTTACAAGAATTCAAGACAACTTGGCAGGACAGGCAGGATCTATATATAAATCCCAGTGGCCATTTTGTCAAGCAAACCCCAACAAGCAAATGGCCCCTGTACCTGGAATGCGGGTATAGGCAAGTGACAGGTCAGCAAAGCAGCTGCCCTCTTTCCTTGCAGCACAATGGGGATAGCAGAGATGCCATCAGCACTATTTTTTTCCTACTTTGCTGTGCACTGAAAAATTTATTCTAGGAGCATTATGGAGCAAGGGAGTAAAAATAGATATGCAGGTTCAGCAAATGGCTCCACTCCTTGCATTTCAGCCTTTATTTACAGAGAAGAGAAGCAAAAGTGTTGTGCTACCCTATTAAACTCTGTGTGTTTGCTCAGCAGCTCTCGATAACAACACTTGCTGCTTTCATCAACCTGGACATTTTTGCAGTTCCAGTTAAACCAGAAAACATGAGTCTTTAAACAGATCAGCCTGGCTGTGAAGTGTCAAAATGTTTGCTGCTGTGGCCCTAGCTGAAGCTAAGTTTTACTTATCACTATTGGCATCAGCTAATGTTAACCACATGGTAAGGGAAGGTAGAAGTAAGGTTTACTTTGCTCCAAGACCTCTTACGTGGGGGCAAGCAGCCTGCAGAGCATCCTGGGCAATGGGCCTATTCTCTCACGCTCTCACCACCCCAATCCTGAGCCCCATGCATGTCCCCACGCCAAGGCCAGGTGAGATGCAGCTCCCACAGCCACCCTCTGCATTTTACCTCAGTAATGCTCAGTGGACACCAAAGCATCTGGAGCTGCTGGGAAGCAGCACCAACCGCTGCAGCTGCTGTGCTCAACAACGCGCTGTCACAGGGGGCTGAGGTGGGCAACTGTGCCTGATCCCCAGAAAATGACAATGGTCAAATAATTCCGGTGGTAACACTGGTGGAGCTGTTCGGGCAAAGCAGCCTGGGAGGTGCCACGCTGGTGCTGGGAGAATCTCCAACCTGCTCAGCCATCCCCTGGGGCTCTTCTAGACCCTTGGGGACAGGCAGGCACGTTTCTGGCCAGCTCAGAAGGGGCTGAGTGACAGGCTTCAACCGTGGGCTTCGGCCTTGGGCTCTCCTCTGCTTTTCTGGAAGGCAAAGGATGAGGCTCCAACAGGACCATCTCAGGCAGCAAGGGCAGACCAGGCAACCATCACAGGTAGCTTGAACACAGATGACAGAGCAGTGAGGCTGATGTCCCCACCCCAGCCCTGCAGACTCCTTGCACAGCAGGGATGGTGCAATGTGCTTTTGAACTCTGCTCCAGGCTGGCAAAACAGCACAGTTTCAAGAGAGAACCCAACAAATCCTTCCTGTCCCCTTACTCCCTCCTCCCCTTCCCTCTTGGCCACCTTCCTCCTGCCCTGGGGGGACAGCACAACCAGGGAATCCCTTTACCTTGGTGATCTGGCTTCTCTGCAGCTGGAGCAACCTACAGTGGTCCTGCAGCTGCTCCAGGACCAGCCTGGCTGTGTCAGAGCCCAGCCTGAGCAAAATGAGTCCCTCTTGAGGGGTTGGATCCTTAAGATACAGGCTCCATTGAAAGCCTCTGGCGCTTATGCTTCTCACACAGCAGAAGGACAACAGCAGAAGGACAACAGCAGAAGGACAACAGCAGAAAAGGGGATTGACCCTCAGGCACCCATGGCACCCATTCATGCCTTTTGTTATCACTCAAAGCCCCTGAGCTGGCACAGGACAACAAAGAGCTTTAAATTCACCAAATTACCAACAAAACCTCACCTGTTTTTACAAGCAACATCCATCAGATTCAGCTTTTTAGACCTCTTCACTCAAGTGTGTTCCCTCTGCAGCACAGAATAGGACATCAATACTCAACTTCCCAAGAGCTTATTTAACATCAAGCTGTAGGGACCAAGGGACAACAAGGAATTTTAATAGAAGGCAAATTAAGCACTTTATAAGTCACTCCCAAGTTAATCGGTATGGCCAAGGCTGCTCTGGTATCCTTGTGCTCTGGAAAGATCCCTAAAGCAAACACCTTCAAAGAACCAATGCAACTCTTCCTGAAGTCAGGAGAGGCAAACCTGGCATGTCAAAGCTGGGGCTAAAACGTGCACAAAACCGTCAGAATCACCATTCAAGAGACTGGTTCCACAGTCCCCCAAATCCCAGGTGCTGGAGCCTAACACTGAGCTATCAAAGCACAAATGTACATGGAGTTTCTTTATGCCTGGCAAAGCGCTGTGCTCAGCATCGCATTTTTGAAAGATTCCATTTCTCAGCATTAATGTTCATTCAAAGCAAGAAATTCCACTCAGTCTCTCCTGGGACCCCTAAAGCCCTCATGTTTGTATTCCATCCGTGCAGAGTGGGAATGGGTAGTGGGGAAATGCTCAAACCAAATATTTCCCCCACTGCAGCATGCTGGAGAACGTGCTGTGACACCTCCGCTCAAAGGGAAAGGCCTTGTTTAGACAAGACATGGCAAACACAAGGCCCCTGCTCTGGTGGAAGAGCTTCAGTGGCTGGAAGAAGGTCAAATAGTGACTTTCAGAATTCGGGGAAGGAGGGAAATCTGTCCATGGTTTCCATGTCATTCCAGCCTGAGGCTTTGCATCCCCTAGGGAAATATCATTCCTTGGCTTCTGACCCACCAAACTGAACTGTCAGATTTAGGAATGTCAAGACAGACATCTTCAACTAACATTTGGCAGCCAGGCCAAGACAATGTCTCTCCACCATCATTCGAGTAATCTCCCCTTGGAAAAGCACCAAACGTTCCCTTTGCTCAGATGGGTCCAGAAGAAATAACTTGTACACAGCAGCAGAAACTGTGCCAGCAAATACCAAAAGTACCATTTCAACAAGCATTCTAGAGCATCAAAACCGACCATACCCACACAGCTCCCTGCCAGGGAGCATGACAGTCCTCATGGGGCACACCTCATTGTGCAATGCTGCCCCTGAGACACAGACCTTTCTCCCTAATCCCATCTGGTGACCATGTTGTGCAAGAGGCCTGGTTGCCCTTGACGGTACCATTGCTTGTGTAACGGCTGAGGCTGTTCTTGCTCATCCCTACCTCGAACCCTTTCTGACCCTTGGGAAAGGACATGCTGCAGTAACAGTCAGCAACCACAGACTCCCTTTGCCCTCCGCCAGCCTCAGTGTCCACCAAATCCTCAGCAGCCCGCTTTCCTGTGACAGTTTGTGGAAAACTACCAAATGATATAATGAAAGAGCTTTTAGCTCTTCACCTTTGCTTACTACTGGGCCTGGCAAGTCAGTCTGCAAGCTGGACCCTGCTGTGCTGCATAGCACCTGAGCACACATCCAGGAGCAATAAAAGGACCAGTGTTCTGAAGATGCAGCAGTGCTTGGGGCATAAATTCCACATATCACCTTCAAGAGAAATGTGCCTGGTGACCCAGTACTCAGTCACGTAGGCAACATCAAAAGGGCAATGAAGGCTGTAACTCCCCTCTGGAGCCCGGGCAGTGGAAAGGACTATGGAAGTGCTGGCTGTCTCAGATGCTTTCTAGTGACCTTAGCTCTTGCTCTTTGAGCAAACTCACCTCCAGACATACCTTCCATCTACATCTCTGAGCCACCACGTGACTTTGCCTATAGCTCTCTGCACCCCTGAACTCCAAGCCCTGAAGTACTTCATCAGCACCCAGTCAGTGAGGTAATGGAAATTCCTCTGCCGCCCTGCCCAAGGCTCAGGGTGAGGAGCCCTCGTATGACCATGCAATGACTGGCAATTAAAACAGAAGGTCAATGTTGTTTCACAAGTTTACCCCAACACCATACACGCACGAGTTAACAGGCAGCCCCCTTGGCACAGCTTCTGCCCAGATTCTGTGTCTGCATCTGGTACCCACCAACATGAAGCTGACTCTGTTTCACTTCTCGGGCTCTTCAAAGCTTAGGTCTGAAGGATCAAATACTGATTTGTGTATTTGGAGAAATAAGTGAGCTGTAGGCAATTTAAAGCATGCATCATTTCTCTCTTTAACAGGCATGGAAGTTGTTCATCAAACTCCCGCAGCAAAAATTTGAGCACACATCTCACGAGCTACCCCCGATGCCAGACCTGTAAGGAGCCATAAAACACAAAGGCCACTTAAAACTCTTCCTGCATGAGATTCACAGCCTTGAGCTGTGAACCCAGCTGGGGAAATGCTACACTAAAGCCCTGCTTCCGGTGTGACATACAAAATGAAACAGCAGAGCAGGCCCGGAGGAGGTAAAAATAAAGCCTGAGATTTTCAAAGCCCTCAACTCCAGCCCTATGGGTTCTGTGCTGTCTTAACCACATCCCAAATCTCTTCTCCATCCTTGTGTGTAAATCCCATTATCACATAGAGCTACCCGGGAGGGTGGAGAGACCAGGATCCCAGGAACACCATCCCGCTCCAGTCAATGGAGCAGCAAGATCAGGCTTCTGGAAGGCAACAGCCCATAACTACACCCTCAGCTTCCAGGGCTCATTAACCCTCCTCTGGCCAGATCCTTCATTTGCTACATGGTGCATGGAGCAGTAACTCCCACCCTTAGTCTCCAGGAAAGTAGCCCTGCAACCCAGGCTGCTCTGCCACCGTGCCAACCACCCCTGTTCATCCTATGTACCTAGTGCCTTCATTGCATCATGCCAGAGAATAGAAATGTAAGTCAGATGGTGAAGGCATTAATGGCAGCACTGTAAAAGCTCAACAATGCAAACCTTCCCAAAACGAACTGTCTTGACCTTCTCTGGGCTGACAATAAAAGTGTGACATCATGTGTAAATGAGCTTTAAATTTAAACCAGGTGCAGAGAGCTGCCTGGCTGCTGTAGAAACCACCACTACGCAAACAACAAGGCTGGAGAGGCAAGGGAAATGCCAAGCACGGGCAGGACCCACTCAGCAACAAGACCAGGTACAAGCAGCTGGTGCGGTGTAAGATCAAACTCTGCATCGCATTTGGGGTTTGTGTTGTTTGGTGCCAGCTCTAGTTGGGACAAACATTCTTAAGTGAACACAAATTTGCTGATGCTCCTTTCCATGTGGGTGAGTGTTCAGACAGCTCTGGAATTGAGCCAGAAGCACAGTAATGAGAGTTTTGGGGGTTTTTTTCCATTTTTTGCTTCTATTCAGGACTCTCCTAGACCTTTCAAAGCACTTGGAGCCGCACTCACATCTATTAGAAAGCACCATGATTTATGGCCAGATGGCAGGTCCCTGCTCCAGAGCCCTCCCAGGGCAGCCATTACCCCGCTTGCTGCTTCTGCATACCAAAGCCATCTGCTTTCCCTTCTGACCCTCACCTGGCTGCATGAGGCTGCCCTCCCCAAATGGTTTCCAGGAGTTTGCCACCCTGCTTGATGTGCCAGGCCAGCCAGGTACCCACCTCAAAGCAGCACCGTCCCAAGGCCACACGCTGCACAGCCACAGCCTCCCACATCTCTTCTGCTGCCTCTTGTTTCACAGAGAGGAGCAGAACAGCACAGGACAGGCAGGCTTGCTGTTGATGAAGCCAATACCTGAAAGGACATCAACTGCAGTTCTCAATGGACAAGTTATTTTCGGCATCCTTTCTTAGAGAGCAGGCCCCATTGTAAAACTGGGCACTGAAAGCAGACAGGTTTGGGAGAAGCAATTTGTAACAGCTCACCAGACCATATCTCACATCCATTTCAAGCTGGGTTCTGCAAGAACAGAGCAGGGGTCACAAAACCACACTGATGAAGGAAAACACATGTAAGTGCACAACTATTCTACTGCCACCGAAATAGGTGCGATTTTTAGGAATTACACCCTTCGCTGTCAAAGCCATGCTACAGCCCGAGCTGGGGCTAGCAGCATGACCGCCACATGTCCAGAGCCAGCTGCAAAGTCGGCAGTCACGTTTCTTCCACTGAGCAGGCACGTTACACACAATGCAAAGATGACAATCCCATGAGTTACACAAGTACTGGTCTTTATTTTCTAGGGTCTTTGGATCATGCCTTGGCTGTTCCATAGCAAATCTGAAGGAGGGTGAACTTGAAAGAGGACATCTGTTGTACAACACACAGGTTTGACATGAGTTAAGCAATTTCTACATACATCAAGTTATTAATTTAATAATTCCAATTCCACATGAAGTGTGGTTGGATGATCACTACTGAAACACAAATTCCAAACCACCACCACGAACTGTAGAAATCAGGCAGCACTTTTGTAATACTGAAAATCTCTCCCACTGGCAGGCATTAGGGAAGTAGCAGTAAACATATCCAGAGGCTTCTCAGTGTGCAGAGCAACTGCAACTAACACTTTCAACATGTAAGTCAACTGTAAACCAACAATTTCAGGTAACGTGTTAAATGAGATATAATCAGGAAAGGAAGTCTACAACAAGCAATGATATTTCTATCCAGAACAGCAAGACTTCTGCCTTCACTCACGTATCAGGTGCAATGCTGAATGTGCATCAGCTGACGCTAACAAAAACATTCCATATTCGTCACAAATAATCCTCAAAATTAATGTTAGGAATTAATTTTATATGAGACTTGCCACACTGGGTCAGGCAAAATACCCACCTAGGTCCATAACCCTGCTCCACTCCTGTCCAAAGGAGATGCCCATGGAGCCTCAGAACACGCAAGCATGGACTGATAGCACCCATGTGACCACCAGAGACTAAAGCTGTAGGAGCATCGACTTCCGGATCCACACCAAAATGATACTTTGTGCAGCACAAGAAAGACAGTAATAAAATTGAATCCCATATTCTCTCTCATGCAAACAATGCACTTGTGAGATGAGCTGCTCAAGGATTTAACATTTGCCACAGCAGTTCAATCAGATAGATCCCACTGCATCATCATGGTTTCATGCTTATTAAGATCGCAAGGGTTGGAAATACATCAGCTTGAGTATATTACACAGCATATACAACTTAAAAACTCCAAATCAACAGCCTTCCCATGTTACAAAAGTTAAGCTATCTCCACATTTCAAATAGAGAAATTCTTACAAAAATAGCTAACTTGGGCACACTGAAAAGGTCTGCCCATGGCCAGCATTGGCCTTCAGTTCTGAGCTGTGGTAGCATCAGGTGCAAACTGAGCCTGCGGAGCATGGATGAAGCGCTGCAGATCCACACCCTCACACCCAGGCTGCGCTCCCAAGTGATAACTTGAACTGTTCAGCTAATGGCACATTCCTGCCTAGTGTCATTAACTGGTGTTAATAAAAAATGAAGGGGAAGGTGAAAGGAGGGACAGAGAGATGATGGGACAGTTTCACAGCGTCTCAATTTTCACTATAAAGGGACACACAAGAGAATTTTAAACATACTTATTGTCATGAAAAGCAATATATTAAGATACAAGCTGCTCAGAAACATGGAAATAAAACACGAGCATCTGCCACAAAACAAAGAGGTGCAGAGTGCTTTTGTTTTGCAGTACTGGTTCCTACAATGCTGTTTACAAAAGCCACTCTCCAACACCCAGCTTACCACAGTCCATCTGAAATTTGACCATCCTTCAATAGACCAGGAATGAAATAGGAGAAAGAGAGAAAACAAACCAAAGGCAACCAATTCATTTCCCATCATTGTTGTTGTTGGTCAGCTGGGGAAAGGCAACCTTCTTTCCCAGTGAGTTCAGAAAAACGGTGGGCCCCTTCATCCATTCCTGTCAAGTCTTCAGCAAAGAAAGTCAGAAAATGCTAACTACAGCTAATGAAGCAGAACCACTGAAATTTATAAACCTGAAAATTCAGAAGGAAAAAAAAAACCAACCCTGTACACAAGCATAAATAAAAATCTGTTTATCAGCATTTGAGTAAGCACAGAGTTCCAGACTGGAAGCCCGTTTTGCTCAAAAAAAATGCATGCAAGTGCGCAACTGTAGTGAAACCCTTATGCAGGCACAACAAATAGAACAATCTCCTGTGGGGCATGCGAAGGACAAACCCGAAGTCCTTCCTCTGCTTTTTCACTGTGGAAAGCACTTATATGTTTTTTTAAGTTTGGAAATAGTTGTTCTTTTTCTTTCTCTCTCTCTCTCTCTCCATATTTTAAGTTATGTACCATAGAAACTTAAAAATAGCTGTATTTCTAACTCTTTTTCAGTTACATTCTGTAACCCCTGTGCTGCGATCCTTTCTGCTTGGCAGCCAAAATGTAATCATAGAGCTCCAGCAGAGGTGTGAATTGCTTCCATTCATTCTCACCAAGTATTAACTTCACACACTGGTATTCATCATTCCAAAGTCTACCTACTAAGACAATTAGGTAATAGCCAGGTTAGTTATGATAATACTCGGGGATTAAAAACAATGATGCCGTGATTTCCATAACATTGCAGGAATCAACTGTAAAATTAACACTATTTCATGTATTTTTTCAGTCACAATTTTTAAGACAATGCACACAAAGCCAACAGCTCGTGTATGAACATAGCATCACAGTGTACAAAGCATCACAGAGCACAGCAAGATTCACCTTTTTCAGGGGGAGGAAAGAGAAAAAACTTAGCAAAGCTTTGCCAACATTCTGTACCTTCACAGAAGTCTTGCTGGTTGGAATGTAAAATAAAGCGACTGCAGTGATGTCCTACAAGTTTTATTTACTCAACAGTATGCTACAAGAGCATATATTAAATGAGAAACAACTTCCATGAAATGTCTAATAAATATTTCTCCTAAATTCTAGTGTCTGGAAAGAAAACAGAACAAAACCCAGAACACCCTGCAGTTCATTCACATGAATGTAGGGTCTCCAGGTTTCTTAAAATGCCTTTGCTCAGTCAGACAGAAAATCACTTCCTGATGTACAGCTGTCATTGTTTTCTCAAGGTGCATTTTTATAAGGTATATATTTAGCTTTTATGCACTACTGCCAAGAGATACCAAGTGACCAAATCCCTACAGTGTAACAAAACCTGTGAAACACAGCTATTAGAGGGTAACCACAGGCAGGAAGGCAACTACATCTGGTTATCAAGAGTTAAACAACCTGGGAGAGCTGCAAGAGTACAGGCAAGATGGGGAGGGAGCCTCAACCACTAATACTTCCACAATGCTGAGAAAGTCTGCTCGATCCTTTTATCAAAGGAGGCAAGAGACCTCTCCAGTTAGAGGCACCCCTTATGTGCACATACACACTTCAACCTGCTGAAGCAAAACTGCTGGACAAAGCATGATGCTTTGTGCTAACTAATGGCTGCTGCTGAGAAAGGTAATCCCAGTCCTAGCACCCTCCTCTCACTTTTCTTGTCCCCTGAGTGAGTTCACTCAGTTCATTTTTTTGGCCAGTAACATGTCATATCTTGTAGTCATGTGGGTTTCTGTAAGTAAAACACGCTTGTCAGAAGCCACTGCCAGTGCCACAGAAGTAGTTGTGAACTTCTGGCCAAGATTGGACATGCTGTTTCTGGTACTGACAAGCTATTAGATGGCTCATCTTGTGTCCTGGAACCTCTGCTAGATAAAAGTAACTGCAGCCTTTTCCAGGGACCTTTTTCTTTGGGATCCTACCAAAACATCTATTAGTTCCTCAGCCTGACCACATGTCAAAATGTCTATTTCTATATTAAACTCCTGTGTAGGATGTTCCCCAAGTAAAAAGGATTCCTGAAGCCATACCAAGCTGCCTTCAGGCCATCTATCAAAACCAAGAAGTATTTCATAGATCACTAGAGAACCGAGTGACCTGTTGGCATGAGAAATCCTAGTCTGGCAGCTCAGGAACAGAGGAGGCAATTCCAACTCTGCTATTTGCTGTTCCTCCCTATTAGTCAAGTGAGGATCAAGCACATTCAATTGCAGTTGGGTTAAAGTTGACACATCAGACAGCATTTTCCAAATCCAATGTTAATTGATTAAAAAGGTTAACAGCACAGAGCCACTGGTAAGAAGCTAGAATGCCAGGGTCTGGGGCATCTCCCCTCTCTCAGCTGATAATACGTAAGTCAACATATTAACAGAACTATCTCAGCAGAGCTTTCTGGCAATAGTCAACTAATTTGTTAACTCTGTACCTTATGGGCAGAAAAAACTTATTTAAATGTCATATACTAGCTGCTTTCATACTGCATAGGTGTATTACTTCACTATGATTCACTTGTGTCTTATTCCACTTCTCAGATGTGAAAGTGTGTAAATTGAAAGAATGACTGCACCTGGAAATACAGAAGATCTTTCTGACTCTCAATCTTACCATTTGAGGCTGATTTCTTAACTTTACACACGCCCTTTCTGTGGAGGCTTAGCTTCTTCCTTAGCATGTAAAGTCTCTTGAAACTGGGTTATTTTAAAGACATCAGATCCCATCTGACAGAAACAAATTTTAAAAACCTTACCACGCTATCAACTACTGCTTTACTACTTTTCCACTAATATGAGGAACTTCCATGATGGGTCCTCAATATCATGTTTAACAGAACCTGGCTGGGTGTTGAAAATTGCATTCACATTTCATTTATGCAAGGAAAAGAATTATAAAAGAATACATAGATTTATAGAGATCCAAGGTAAAATTAGGGTTCCATAAACGTAAGATTTCCTTTGTCTTCAACAGAGGCAGAATTTCACATTTCAAACCCAAACCTTCTGACATACAACAGTACATAAAACACAGAAACACTATTTCAAATATGAAACACTTGTAAAAATAGGATAAGAAAAACAAAAGAAGCCTTTCACTGGGAGAAATACTGAGGTGCACTGAATAATATCCAAAAATAGATATTAGTTGAAAAATGTCTACTATTAACAGCAAAATAGAAGTGCTTCCCAATGCTACTAAAAGCTGCTATGCTAAATGGGCAAAGCCTTCTATTTTAAAAATTACTTGAGTATGATTCTAGTATATGGAAGTATAAAAACTGTTTCAAAAAACAATTAACAAATATTACCATGACGTGCCCATTAAACTGGGCTAAGGCAGTTGGTTTCTGGATCCATGTTAGGATAAATTAGGGTAAACATCTGAAATCAGGAAGTTCTTAATATGAACTGGCTGAAATTTTGGAAATTATTCAAGCAATAGAAATCTTTCACTGTCTAGGACAATATGTATATTATCCTAAATGCACATACCAAGATAGGCACATCATGATTGATGTAGCATATCTACATAGCAAATCTATCCAACTCACTGTCTTTAAAAAAGAAGTTATTAAAAGAAGTTATAATTCAAGATTCTGCTTTTGTCCACCACGTGCACTACAGCATTTCTGCATTGCAGAAATTCAAGAGACCTTTTTACCTGTCATGATTTCATAATTAAAAACTATTATTTTAGAATGGCAAAGACTAATTGTCCAGTAAGTGAACAGAGTGACTCAAGATTAAGGGAACATCACTAATGCAGTGAAAACCAGCATTATTTCTTCTGCAGATAGCTTTGGTTAGTGTTTCCCTGAAGATTTCCAGCATTCATCTTGGTAGTTTTGATATGCCTCTGGTTCTTGTCCTTCTGAAGCTCAGTTCAGACACCAACAACAGGCTGCTACTGGTCAGTCCAACTGAAAATTATTAGAACTAAACTGAGAAGGCCAACACAAATGCCAAAAACAACCAATGCACATGCCTGTCGAGAAAGAAAAGCAAAAATTATTTTTTTACACTATTTCTAAGGCTCAGAACTAATGATGAAAAAATCCTGTAAGAAAAGATTTAAATAGTGCCTTTTAAAATAATCTTTAATGTTTTAAATTACTCAGTCTTCAAATACAAAGTATCTCTTTAGGGAAAAACTAAACTAAACCTGCTCTGGGAAGTTGTGAATGCTTTATCCCTGGCAGTGTTCAAGGCCAGGTTGGACAGAGCCTTGGGTGGCATGGTTTAGTGGGAAGTGTCCCTGCCCATAGCAGGGGAGTTGCAACTAGATGATCTTAAGGTCCTTTCCAACCCTAACTGTTCTATGATTCTATGATAGTTTCATTGGGAACTGAGAGCAGTTAGTCTGCCTGCTCACACTATCTGTCTGTAAATACAACTCAATAAATTAAGAAACTGAATTTGGATTTGACTCAAAATTTAGTTGAAGTTACAATGCACTGTTTACATTTTTGAATAACCAGATGATAATAAAACTACAGCACAAGAGATGGCTGCTTGCCCATTTATAACACGGCCCCAAAACTGCTGGAACTAGTCAAAACTTTAAGTAGTCCGAGAGCATCTTTCAGACTCCTTACTTTGTCAGTACAAGAGCAGCCCCGTAAATTGTAAGAATGGCTGAAGGACTTATGCACAAAAAGTTAGTCAGCATTTTAGACACTGTAATGAAGTTGCTTTGCTGAGCAGTGGTTAAAATGAAGACAGCTACAGTGTGAAAAGCAGCTGCTGTGCAAATTCCAGCTGCAGTTTAACCTACTACACCAAAGGAGAAACCATAAAGAGAAGAAGAAAAAAAAAAAAGGGGGAGGGGAGGGAAAAAAAGGAAAGGGATGGGTGGAGAAGATGTTTCTGAGAAGGCTTACATAAAAACCAAGCATAAACACCATTTCACTTAAATGCAGTTTGGCTTTGTCCCAGCTGCCCAGACAACATCAGAGTAATGCATAAAAACTGAGAAATTGGATTAAAAATCAACATCTGAAAACTATAGGGAAAAGCATGTATTCAGCTCAGCAGTCCAGCATATGGATAAACTACTAGTCAAAATTCTCTTGTGGAGGAGAAGTTTCAGAAAGAATAGAGCTATCATGAGGAACAGAGCAAAATGTTCTCACTGCAATTCACAAAATCTGTGAGCAAGAACTTTGCCCCTTGGCTTACGGGTTCTACAGCATATTGAGATGAACAGAAAATAAGGCCATCTGAATATAATTAGCACACATAAAAAAAGGCATACCCCAAGTTTCTGTCGTGATAAAAGGTCCTCTCTGCTAAGTTTAAGATAAAATAGTCCAGGATAAACAAAAAGCAAACACGTTGATGTGGTTGAACCTTTAAAAAACAGAAAGTAAGTTTTTACTTAGAGCAAGATTGAAGTATATCAACTTATCATAATGAATTTTCTGAAGAAAAGTTAAACAAAAACCCCCCAACAACCACAACAGCTTACCAATTACTCCAAATAGGTTTTTAATGTCTGGCACGTATATTGCAAACAACACAACAATTGTATTCAGCGTTAAAGTGACAAGGATATGGCAAATCCACGACACAGGAAGATGAGAGAAAAATACCATCAATACAGCTTTTCTTGCCTATATGATATGAAGAGAAACATTGCATGGGTAAATACATAGATACACTTTATTTAATCTTACATCAATTTGATAAAATAACAAATGACATCATTCAAGATGTGAAAAAACATTTAAAAAAATCAAAATGCAACAAATTCAGTAATAGTTAAATGTTTTGCCTTTCTGTAGCATAGAGTTTACTTTAGTATTAAAGCAGTATTTATCACATGGCCATTAATCTTAAGGAATTACTTCTTTTTTTGCAGGGACTAAAAGAGGTGTGGGAGATAATGCTTTGTCTCTTTAAGCAAGCTTGGTAGCAAATGTCAGCATGTTGCCAGCTTCTATTCTCTACTTCCAGATACACAATTTTGCTTACACCCATTTTTTTGGTCCTAACAATGAACTTTCAGTTCATTCATGGTACTGATGATCTAAAGTAGGGTTTTTTTTTGTAAAACAGGTCAATATGAGTTCCTAATTTACAACTTAGTTTTCAAATATATCATGGTACTGATGATCTAAATTAGGGTTTTTTTCTGTAAAACAGGTCAATATGTGTTTCTAATTTACAACTAAGATTTCAAATATAAGTGTGTTCTTGTGTGGGTATGTCCTGGGTTCAGCAGTAGCAGTCATTTCTCTCCTTCTTAGTAGCTGGTGCAGTGCTGTGTTTTTGACTTTCAGCCTGGGAACAATGCTGATAACACCAATGGTTTCAGTTACTGCTCAGAAACGTTTACTCTGACCAAGAACTGAGTCTTGTGCGCTGCAGGGAAGAAGGGAAGCCAGGAGGTAGCAGAGACAGGACACCTGACCCAAACTAACCAAAGAGGTATTCCATACCACAGCACATCATGACCAGTATATAAACTGGGGGCAGTTACCCAGAAGGGTGAGATCACTGCTTGGGTGGCGCTGGGTATCGGTCAGTGGGTTGTATTCTCTTCCCTTGCTATTTCCCTTATCATTTTTATTAATGGTGGTAGCAGCAGCACTGATTTGTGTTATACCTGAGTTACTGCACTGTTCTTATCTCAACCCGTGGGAGTTACATTCCTTTAATTCTCCTCCCCATCCCTCCAGGAGTGGGGGGAAGGAAGAGGCAGGGAGTGAGAGTGGCTGAGTTGCCGGCTGGGCTTAAACGACAACAGTTCTTTTTGGCGCACAACGTGGGGCACAAAGGGTTGAGATACTGACAGATCTGACCAGAGTGTATCTAATTGCATTTGTGATAAGCATTCATTGTTTCAGATTAATAGTCACTCGTCACAATGTTGATTTATTGGCTCTCAAAGTTGTTACTTTGATCTTAGTTTCAGCATGTTGTACCTTACTTACAGCCAGTATTTGCCGTGTTAGTGTTTATCAGCTGGGGGGCTTGGGCTAAGGTTCTTTTTCATTGTACTTTATAGTAATGACTTCTAATACAATAGAATCATTGATCATGAAACTGATCTGGCTTGCGTTCCCAGCGCGGTCACCACCTCTATACTTTGGGAGGTATGTAACAGAAGTGCTTAGCAATGACACATCTTTTTTCCCCTCCTTGGGTAGTCAACCCATGAAGGAGACATTCCCTTGTGCTCCCAGCCCCCCCACCAGACCGTTTACAGCATCACTTGAAAGATCTGAAGGTTTTAAATGGCTTTTTGGTACCCTTAAGACCTGCTTGCTGATTGTGATGGGGATCACCATGTTGGCACACATACAGAGGGTGTCTTACCCACGACCACTTCATCAGATCTCGACAGTTAAGAAGAGTCTGGTTTGGGCCTTGTCTAGGCTTAGATGACAATATAGGAGGACCAAGAGATTTTCCTCAAGGCTGGACAGCCATGAGCGGCAGGGTGTATGAGATAGTATGGGCAAGTATCTCGGCCAGTGGGAACCTCCAGTGCTTTGGAACTTCACCACTGAACAAGTGCAAGATCCAGACAAATTAGTAAAACACTTAAATGAGGTGTGTTGTCATTCTGGTCATATCAGAGATGGACAAATCATGGCAATGTGCTGGGGCTTGGCCTATGCTTACAGAGCCCTGTTCAACACTATCCAGCACCTTCAAAAGGAAGTAAGTGTCCCTGGATCTGAGGGCAAAGCAACAGACAGCGCAGCTACTCCAGCTCCAAGCACAGCAGCTACGCCAACCCCAGTGAAAAGTATAGCAGCTACCCAAACCCTGCAACAGATACTGCAGCCACTCCGACCACAGTGATAATTACTGCAGCTAAGCCAGAGGACCAATTCATACCAATAGCAGCTGCCTCTGTATGCAAGGGGAAAAGAAAAAAAAAAAGACAAGAAAGACAGAGGAACAAGATGAAGAAGCAATGGCAATGCACTTACTGCCTGGGATGGCATCTGATCAGATGTCATCATCACATGAATCTGAAGAAGAAGAAGAAGAGGTGACTTCTTGACCTCAGACCTCAACCGAGATACAGAATATGTGTGAAGATTTTACCTGTCAACCAGGGGAGCACATCATCACCTGGTTGCTCTGATGCTGGGACAATGGGGCCAATGATCACGAACTAGAGGGTAGGGAAGCCAAGCAGCTGGGATCACTTGCTAGGTAAGGGGAAACTGATAAAGCAGTTGCAAGACAGAAACAGACCCTCAGCCTTTGGAAGCGGCTCTTGGCAGCTGTAAAAGAAAGGTTCCCACACAAGGACAATGCTATGAGTCATTCGGCCAAGTGGACTACTCTAGAGAAAGGAATCCAGTCTCTGAGGGAATCAGCCATTGTAGAGATGATCTATCACATCAAGCAGAATAACAGGGATGTACCCATAGATCCAGATGAAGTCGAATGTACATGACCTATGTGGCGGAAATTTACACGGAATGCACCCTCACCATATGCCCACTCATTGGCAACAGTAACCTGGAATAACATAGCACCATTAACAGTGCATGAAATGATTCATAAACTCTGAGGGGTCAAAGATAATCTCACCCCTTCCATCATTTCAGCTGTGGAAAAACTGTCCCAGGAGCTCAAACAATTGAGAGACGATCTACCTGATCTACCCAGCTCCTCACGTGTACCAACACACGTCTCAGCTATTAATAAAAGGTGTCCTACTGCTCGAGAGAGAAGATATAGAA
>JAOEHY010046522.1:8325-39941 GCA_025447955.1 Psilopsiagon aurifrons
GGCTGCGTGGAGACCTCAGAGCAGCCTTCCAGTATCTGAAGGGGGCTATAGGGATGCTGGGGAGGGACTCTTCATTCCGGACTGTAGTGATGGGAGAAGGGGTAACGGGTTTGAACTTAAACAGGGGAAGTTTGGATTGGATATGAGGAAGAAATTCTTTACTGTAAGGGTGGTGAGGCACTGGAATGGGCTGCCCAGGGAAGATATGAATGCTCCATCGCTGGGTGTTCAAGGCCAGGTTGGACAGAGCCTTGGGTGATATGGTTTAGTGGGAGGTGTCCCTGCCCACGGCAGGGGGGTTGGAACTGGATGAGCTTAAGGTCCTTTCCAACCCTGACTCTTCTAGAATTCCATGATTTCTTTTTATCCTTCTGAGGGAATTCATTCTTACCATCTTTCTAATTATCAGCTAGTTTGGAGACAGTGACTCCTGAACATCTGCTAGCTTAGGATACTCCTTGTCTGCCCATCCTGTCCTGCTTGCAGTAAATTTTGTACCACTCTAAATCTTTGCCAGCTCTCAGAAACTTGCAGATACAGCTGGTTTCAGCTAATTGTGATTGCTGAGGCACCCAACTGTGCCAAAGGTGAAAAGAGCACCCTGAGGAAGACTGCTTACTTCATCCTGAAGACCCCACCCATGACCATTGCAGTGCAGTGGCAAGCTCCAAAAGGGAGGAGGCTTATGATAATGAGTACCTAAACTAATTGTATTATCTCTACTGCTCTCTCAGGAACCTAATGAATATGCATCTTTGTGTGTAATATCTGCTTGCTTAACCCCTCGGTGTGCAAGTTATGAGGAGCGATCCCCCTTGCACCTGGCGCCGTAATAAACCTACCTGCTTTATAACACTCCTTGAGTTGCAGAGTCTGATTCCGTGCTTCACAACCAGTCAGTTCTTTTCACCTGCCAAGCTCCAAAGCTCAAATTGCATCCCAATGCAACTCCACCCGAGAGGATGTGCTTATACTGGGGATGTTGGTGTGAGGATGGACCAGGACCTCAAGGCAGTTTTCCTGTACAGCAAGCATTTGATGTAACAACATGGGTACAAATCTGGATACAGAGATTAACTGGCCTGCCTACATTGGGTAGACTCTGCATACAGTGCAATAGGCTTGGAAAGAGCCAACATGCCTCCTGAAGCTGACTATAAACCACTCATGGCGACACAGTGAGAGGGAAGGAATGAAGCCACACTTACAGAGCAAATACACTCATCCGGGACGAGACCCCGGCCAGGCCCGCGGCTGGGGCGCACAGCACCGCGTACAGCCCCCTGCGGACCGCCAGGGACGGAAGGTTGGGCAGGGCCTGGGGGTGCGGGCAGAGGAACGGGCGCGGCCGTTGGAACGGACGACCCCACACGGGACCGACGGCGGTGTCAGCGGTAACCCCCCCCCCGGGTGACCTTCGACCTTTCCGCCTGACGCGCGCCCGCCGAGCTCTCGCGAGAATACCGAGGCCCGCGACTGCCCCCCCCCAAAGTATCGCGACGTCAATCCTCGGCTTCCGGCCGCGATGTCTCGCGAGAGCCGGCGGGTGCGGGCGTGCGCGCGGACGGTGTCTGCCCGTGCGTCTCGCGAGAGCCCCTGCGCCGGGCGCTGGGCGGCCCCGTGCGGAGCGCCGAGCTGCGAGCAGCGAGTGGCGGCGGGCGCCATTTCGGGGAGCAGTCGCCGGTGCTAGAGCCGGGGCCCAGCCCGGGTCCGGGGACCGCCCGCCGCGGTCGCGCTGCCCCTCGCCGCCTGCCGCTCTCGGGCTGGCCGAGAGGCGCCGTTCATCTCGCATCCGGACGCCTGGGGAGGGCTCCTGAGCCCTCGGGCCCATCCCCCACCGCTAGCGCAGCCGGCGCCGCAACCAGGAGCCGCCGCTGCTGCCGCCGAGCCTCGGGCATCCGAACCAGGACAGCACTCGCCCTCGGCGCAGGTAGCTACCGGGCGGGGAGCGCTCACCGCGCGGCTTGGGAGAACAGCGGCCTGCTCCGCGGAGCGCTGAGGCCTTGGCCTGCGGGAGGCCTGTGCCCCTCCCGCCGCTCATGGCCGCCCTCCTCCGGCCTTTCCGCCCCTGTGCCGGGTCCCCGGGGACCGCCTCTGGCGTCCGCGCCGGTGCTCCCCCTGCGCTTTTCTTGTCCCGGAGCACTCGGCGGCTTGCCGGAGCCCGCGGCCTGGCCGTGGGGGGTTCTGTGGTTCCTATGGCCACGTAGCGGGCGGGCCCGGCCGTCCCCGTCGCGCCGTTGTCCCTCCCCGAGTTCCCCCACGATGGCGCTGTGCAGAGTGACCAGCCGTGGCCGGCGCAGGGCTCTGGCCCTGTGTTCGGCGCTGGCAGAGAGCGGCCCCAGGGTCTGCGCTGGGAGATGGGGCGGGCCGGCGCTTTGGCTCTTCGTGATCTGCGGGCGCGCAGGGGACGAGGCGCGGCGCTCGGTGCAGGCCGGAGCCCCGGCGGAACGGAGCGGGTTGGGTCACCGCGGAGATGCGGTCGGGAGCCCCACGCCGTTCATTGCGATCGCACGGAGGGAGCATTTGGGTGGGGGCCATCCGGGCATAGGTGCCCCCCCACCACCCCCCGGAACGTCGGTCTTCTCCCTAAACTCTCCTGATGCTTTTCCAGGAGGCTTCCTGCAAAGCGAGAATGGAATTGTCATCTCCTGGAATTCCTAAAGCAAATAATGGCGAGGAGAGGAACTCCTTTTATGCAATAGAACAGAGCAAAAAGATGGAATCAGCCGTAAAAATACGGGCTAGGCCAGTAGCAGTAAATTTCGTGCCCCTTTAGGTTTTTTGTAGACTCACAAAATCTCGAGTGTAGTTCATCCTTTGTTTGTTTTGACGTTTGGGGGTTTTCCTTGTTGTGTTTTTGTTTATTTGTTTTGATTTTTTTGTTGTGGGGGTGGTTTTTTGTCGGTTTTTGGTTTTTTGTGACAGATGTCAGGCAAATGCAGAATTTTTTGAGCAAGTTAAAAGGCTTTTATAAATTGTTTTGTGCTTCTTCAGTGTTTAATGACGGATACTTGAGAGGCTGTTATGATTTTCTACTAATTGGAAATGAGTAAGGACTCTTGATTATTTTTTAAATAATAACAACTTTATATATAGTATCGTGTATTGCATGAATTAATGTAGATAGTAGAACTGCGTTATGTGAAGAGAAGGTATTCTGGTGAAAGCCTAGTATCACACCAATGAATGTGTTATGTACAGAGTACAAAGAGCATGGATTGCACAGGGTGAGACCAAAGGTCTGTGTAACTCAGGATCTGGTCTGTGATGGTGGCCATCAGTAAATGCCTATGGAAGAACAGAAGCAGCAGGCAGTGGGACAGTGATACTTCTCTCTGTGTTGTCAGTCACAGAGTTGTGGTTCAGGGTCACAAGGCATGTCTTTGTTTAATGAAAAGCTTTTTCTGTCAGCTTTCGTGGGTTTTGTTTTTATTTTCCCTTTGTTAGCATCTCCAGTGCTCTGTAACACTGAATTCCGTGGCTAAATCCTGTGTGAATAAGAGCCTTTGTTTTGAAGCCACCGGATGACAGTTATTCACTCTTACTAGTCAGTATCTCCAGTAATATCTCTGCTCCCTGTTTGCTTTTCTGTGCCACTTCTGACTTGGTGGTCCCTATTCTGGCCCCTGCCATCCCTCATTGGAATGAAGGATCCCACTGCAGGTTGGCTGATACGTTGGCTGTATGACACATATGGACGTGTCATTGCGGGTGGGAGTTTTGTTGTAGAGTCCTGTGATTGGCTTGGTGCTTTTGATATCCTTAATTACACTGAGGTACTTGTTCCTACCAAATACGGGCAGAGCAGTGGTGAATTAAATCATGTGCATAAATCATATGTATGCATATGAGTGGAAAGGCTGAAAAAGTAAAATTGAGCCAGTAAACTGAAGATGATCATGTTTGTAAGTGAGAGTACTATAGCCCAAGAGGTGATACCTTGAAACTTAGGTTACCATTTCTTGGTGAAGTAACTGAGTGGGAACTTACAGTACTCTGATACTGCTAAAGGATTATGTTTTACTCTTCATTTTATTAATGAGCAGTGGTCAGATTTGGGTGGGAGAGTGATTTAATTCTTACACATGGTACAGCTCTGGTATGATAATCTCCATTATGAGTGAACGGCTTAAAGACTCTTGAAGTGTCAGGGTGATTTCATTCTGCTGCTCAGGTCTTCGGACAGCACAGTTCGTACAGCAGTACCTGTAACAAAGGTGTAAGAGCTAACTTATATGTTTAAAAATCCATTTTGTGGCACGCATGCAGGAAAATCTTCCCTCTTGGGCTGTCTGACTTGTATCTGGAGGGCTGGCTGTTTCTGAACCTAAGAAAGCATGGAAGAGAGAAACTGTTTTATTAAGAGATTTGAGGAAGTTGAGTCTCTACTTCAGGGTAGTGAGTCTTGAGAGGTTCTTAATAGCAAACCTGCAACAGGAAAGGAAATTAACATGTCAAAGGGATTCAGAGTGTAACTAATGCATAATTACATTGAGGGACTGAAGCTGAAAAATAAGGGGAACCATTTCAAACAACCAACCAACCCAAACACATGTGTGGTGATTGGTGTTCCGTGGCTTGGTGGATTTCTATCTGGCATCTGAGGTTTGAGGCTGGATGGATCTTGTGTATGCTTCGGTAGCTCTTAATGCCTAAACTGTAACTGTGTCTCCTGTGGTCCTCATTATGCAGGAGGCCAGATTTCTTAAAGAACGTTAGTGTTGACAAGTTTTCAGCTCAGTAAATGTGGTGGTAACAAATGCTGGGAAGCTATGAACAGGTTTGCCTGAATGTTTGTACTGTGTTCTTTACGTGTCTCTCGAGTCCTTTGGTCAAGCTGTGGTAGTTCTCAAGATGGCCACCAGACCTGTGTTTCTGTATCATAAATCATCTGTCCTCTTTGTTTTGAAGGAAATTGGTAGAACACCTCTGGGGTTTCCACTGGCTAATTGTGTTCAGTAACATTTTGTTGTCTGCAGCTGTAATTGCTTTGTGTCACATTCTTTCTCATCTCAGTGGGTAAAGCTTCATTCCAGCTCCTGTTGGAAATGTCTTCTGAGACACTGCTTTGTGAATTTGAGCCAATGCATTGGTGGCCTCTTTATGCACCAAAGGTTTTTTGTTAAGCATGAGGATGTTTTTGTTCTCAGTTGTATTTTGCTTCTTCTTTCAGGTATCCTGAAAAATGGCTGATGATATTGATATTGAAGCAATGCTTGAAGCTCCTTACAAGAAGGTGAGAAAAATCTGCCAGTGAGGTCCTGTTTACCTTAATTTAGCATTATTCATGAAACTACTGCTGAACTGTAAACTAACATCCCTGGAGCCCTCATGATTTATCTTATTGGAGATGCATTACATGTAACTTGCAAGTAAATATATACTGTTAATGTAATTATATTGTGCAGTAGTTTCACTTCAGCGTGATGAATAAATGCCCATCTATCTCTCTTTGTAGACTTGCCTAACGATATCTCACCTCTACTCCCATGAATTCACCTTTGATTCCAGTGTGAACTGTCAATCATAAGGTAGTAATTGAGTGACGTATCGCTGTACCGTGGTCCCCTAGGTTTAAACAAACAAAAAAAGAACCAAAAGCAGCAACCAAACAAAAAAAAAAAAAAAAAAAACAGACCAAAACTACCCACAAACCAACCAACCAAAACCCCCACAACCAAAACCAAGAGAACAAAAACCTCTCCTAAAATTGCCAGGTCCTGTTTGGTATAGCAACAAGGTGAATGCAGTGGTTTGGGAAAACAGCAGGGTTCCAAGAATAACCTTTTCACCAGTCCCATGGCAAGTAAATATTTGAACAGTCTGCTCGGTGCAAGAAGAGTGAGACTTGCTTTTAATGCAGAAGGCTGGTGGTGGTTAATCTTTTAACAGGGCAGATGAAAATCCATTGCTGAGTGAACGAATTGACGGAAATTCTTGGATCCCTGAATAGAATGTTCTTAGCAAGTAAAAGACAGTATCACAGTCTGCGGTGTCATTCTAAAAAGAGCTCTTGTATTTCTCTGTCCGAGTTGTTGAATTAGGAAATGTCCATTTTTTTTTTTAATGCAAAATTTTTCTCAATGAGTGTAGTGATGTCTTTCCCATAGACCAGCAGCAAATGAATACTGTCTTTTGTTGTTTTTCACCAAATGGTGGTGAACTGTTAACATTATGCATGCTTTAGTACTGGTGTCACAGAACATGTATATTCAGTTTAAGTCGCTTAGGAATTGTTCTTTTGATGTAAGTGTTGTGATTAAACTGTAAAGCAAGTATATAAATTCTATAGCAGCTCTTGTTAGTCTATTCTGCAGTGTTTATTACAACCATGTGATGAATTTTGGATGAGCATTTGTAAGTTTTAAGTGGTATAATTATTTTATGTAATACTTAGCAGTTACGTTAAAATCTTGAAGAGCAATTTGTAAATTGTTATGTTTAAAATTCTTGTGTCCTGGTTTAACATGGATATTTTCCATGTAAACAGGTATGGAAATAGGGAATGTTTAGGCTGGACTGGTGGATTATTGATGACTTTCTTGGGAGTCGACGTTACTAAAGCAGTGTGAATCCCTGTTTGCTTCAGGGCGAGATGTGTGACAGAGGTGACATCAAGCTCTTACAACCCTTCAACGAAAATGAGTGAAGATCTCGGGAATGGCATCGGTCACAGGAAATCCATAGTGGCTGCTGCTAGCGTAGCCACCGGGGCTTAGGCAGACATATAGCCTTGGTACTGATCAGAGGGGCACACAAACCTGAAACTTCCTCTTACATGTTATAGAAATAACAGTTAACCACTTGAGTGCTGAATTCTACAGGATAACTTGCTCTCTAAACCATGTAAGGAAGTACCTACAATTTAATACACACTTTTAAAAGATGTAAGTCTTGTATTTTGTAATTGTATGACTTAAATATAAGCAGCAAAGTGGTTAAACATGCCTATCAAAATTTTCTAAATCTTTCCACCTTAAACTGCAAACAAGTAATTTAGTATTATAATTTTTGTTTTGTATTTTCTTATTCCTATTCCCATTACCCTTTGACCACTTGAAATGTTTCCGCTTCGTCCTCATGATGTTCTTCTATCAACCCTGCTTAGGATGAGAACAAATTGAGCAGTGCCAATGGCCACGAAGAACGCAGCAAGAAGTGAGTGTTTTCTCAGTTCTCTGCATTTGGGGGGAGGCTTCTGATCTTTGTAACCTTGCAAATGCATGTCAGTGTTGTTTAGGGGTATAAAATTCTAAAATGGAAAAGCTTGGTATTTGCAAGTGCTGCGACTACAGCAATTAGGAAATGTTCTTTTTGTTTACAAGTGTAGTTACTCCCTTGTCAGTGGTGTCATCAAAATTGTGGAAATGTTTAATGTTGGCATCATTTAAAAATACAGACTTGGTACATTCAGCATATTTAATTTCTTTTTTGTTGCATTAGCAGTGCAATGGAGTTTGCATTTAAAAATGGATTTGGTATAGAATTTTATGTGATTTGGAACAGTTCAAAGCCTTTAACGATAACTGGCACCTTGAGAAGTTTTGGGGTGTTGGATCCGTTCCCTCTATTCTCACCCCATACAAAAACTTGCAAATTTTTTGTTTGTAATTTAAACTCTGTGTAATTACAACGTTTTCAGAGAAGCAGAGTCCAAGCCCAGCTTATTCAGGAAGCGTAATTCCAGGGTCTTAACACTGCTGCTGACCCAATCTGTCTGGAGTAAAATCTTTGAAGAAAAATGCTTTGCATAAGTGTCAAGTACTCCAAATAAATGGAAGAGGTTTAAGTCTGTGAAATAAATTTTCTACCTCACAAGCATCATTTGATGATGAGAAGTAAATTCTCTACCTTACAGGCATCATTTGATGATGAGGTACTTGATGCAGGATGAATAGTTTGATAGTTGACAGTAACCAGCGTGTGTCTGTAATACACATTTCACTGGAGATGTCAACGTGTGCTGTTGTCATAGTCTGAAATCACAGAGATTCACAATGGGGACCCAAAGAACATTCTTTCCAGAAAAATGAGCAGTCCAATTCCAGCAGACTTGGGTTGGAATCTAATAATCTAAAATGATTATATGTGTGTTTCAACAATGCTGTGAATGTCATTCTCATGCTGACTATTAAAGCCCCATCAAAAGCAGCTGCTCCCAATATTTTGAAGTTTGCATTTTTGTTGCTTTAAAATATATACATGGCATGCAGCACTCTGCTTTTGGCTGCCATGTCTCAAAATAGGAACTGGGATTTGAAAAAAAAAAAAAAGGCAGTGGAGTTTAAACCTTAGAAATAGTTCTGACCTTGATTTGTTGTAGAATTAGGAGAATACTGGAAGATATTTCAGTTCATTTCCTCAGTTGCTGTAACCTCTCTGAGACCAGAGCAATGCCATTTGCTATCTTTCTGCACATGGTTCCATTTTCATGGTGGACCTGTATGTTCAGAGTTTGCATTTACAATTCAGAAAAATGGTAAACTGAGTTTAGAAAAGAAAGTTACTGTAGAAGGCAAGAAAGTCGAGCTGTCTAGCAGTGTCATTGTGTGGAGTTTCACTTCCTTTTCTGGTTTTCTAATTGTACCTTCATGTCTGTTCAGATATGTTGCTCGTGTGGCATCTTCCCCATTTCAGCTTTTGAGTTAACCTGACTGGAAGTCTGCCCATAGCCATAGAGAGTACCAGGGATGAACTTCTTGAAAAAGGAGGGCATGGCATAAGAATTTAAGTGCATGAGTGACCGCTTTGACAGAAGATGTTGTGTGCAGTCTGGATGCCCAAAAGGAGGACAGGAAAAATTGAGTAGCAAAGGATGTTGTGAATTTCAAAAGTTTAGCAGCAATATTGTTTATTCCCCAAATGTAGTTTGAGTTAATTTACTTCAAGTAATTGGCTTGAGCATGTGTGTAACATACGTTTTATGTATGCATACACAGGATATGTGTTTTAAAAACTAAGAGACATAAGTTTTTATGGTCTGAGACTGAGATGGAGAGGAAAAAAACTCTGCAAATAACCCAAAAGTAGTGAGGCAGTGGCTCAGTGGTCTTCAGATGTGAGGTATAATTGACATTCAGATATAAAAAGTTTAAATTTTCCAACTGAATGGTTAAAATGATGAAGATCTGCAGTTTCCTCCAACCTGTAAGAGCTGCAGACTTGGAAGAGGAAATGGCTTATGAGTGGGAGTAGCAAGTGGGAAGCAAAACTCTTAGGCAATGCGTGAAGACTGATGGCAGGGAGTATCAAGAGAAAACCCTTTTTTCTCTCAGGCTTGTCTCTTCCTTTCAGCTTTTATTGTGTCTTGATTTACTTTGCTCTAAAAATACAATTTATTCTTAGCATCTTGATGGTGTATTTTAAGTATGTTTGAAAGACACATGAAGTATTGCATTTATTATGTACAGGAAAGTCTTTTTTAAGTCTTTTTACTTTTCCTGGAAGCATTCTTCAGTGATCATATCATTTCAAATAAGAAAGTGCTTTGGAGCACTTTATGTTGCTGCTCATGATAAGTTTGAGAGCTTGAGACATGCTTAACCACCAAAAGAAACTTGTATAAATACCAGCAAGTGGAAGGGTTTTCCTGTCAGTGTCTGTGACATCAGGTTAGAGGAACTGTGGAATGGGAAATGAGTAACAGCACTGAGCTATGTGTGTAACCAAAGGTGTGCTTTTCTTTCTCAGGAGAAAAAAGAGCAAGAGCCGAAGTCGAAGCCATGACAGGAAGAGGAGCAGAAGCAAGGAAAGGAAACGGAGCCGAGATCGGGAAAGGAAAAAGAGCAGAAGCCGGGAAAGAAAACGGAGCAGAAGCAAAGAACGCAGACGCAGCCGTTCCAGGAGTAGAGATCGCAGATTCAGAGGCCGCTACAGAAGTCCCTAGTAGGTTACTGATGTGGGGTTGTGTGTGTGTTGCTTCAGTGTGTGATGTGAAAGTTTAAAGTTTCACTCTCTGCTTTTGATACTGGTTGCTAATCATCTTGGAAAAGGTGAGAGGTTAGGGCTGAAGTGTCAATAAATACGGAGTCAAGAGGAGGAGGGCAGTAACGTATCCAGTTCTTCCTGCTAGTTGCGTTCCTACCTAAACTCAGATGCAAATGCAAATGAAGCTATGTGTACAGCTCTCTGGAAAACAAGGTTCATCACAGAACTGAAGTAACAAACAAGTTTTCTACATGTCTTCTCTATCTTCAGTGTGTGGACCTGATGGTTTAACTGTCAGAAATGAGTAACAGCCTGGCTTCAGTTACAGGCTCATAAAACCTTCTGCTTGTATTTCAAGTTTTTTACTGGGTTGCTGCTCTTAAGCATTTACTGCATAAACAATTCCATGTTTATGCTTCCAGACTGAAAGCAGCTTGTCTTAGCAATGCCCACACATCGCATACTTGCCCTGCTTTCTCTCAAACTTGTTTAGAAGAATTCTTCAGTTCCTCTCAGATACTTGGCCTGCTAGCACTTCTGTGCCTGGTAGTTGCAAGTCATTTCTCCAAACCCATCTTTTTGTTGGTGTTTATTCTGTTTCTGCTGTTCTGTATTCCCACCCTTCCCTTTGCATCCCCATCACCGGTGAGAACTGGGCAGTGTGTTTGGCTTTCACTGATCACTCAAGGGTGCTCTTTTGTGTCTGCTTTTGTCTGTGTCACATCCCAACTGTTGTCAAATCTCAGAATGCAAGATCATGTCAGATCTTGAAAAAGCAGCATTTGAAAAGGATGTGTGTTTTTAGTCCTGGCGTGTAATGTCATCCTCATCTCAGGATGATAGAGAAGACACTGTTTACCTTCTGAGAAACTTCAGGCTTGTACAGCTTTCTGCACATACGTGTTTTTCTAGATGGCTGGATCCCAACCTGGGGAAGCACATTCCTTTTTGAAATGCAGATAAGAAAGGAGGTCTCATTTTGCACTAAGTCACCTGGATGTTGGCATTTTCATAATCGCAGAATGGTTTTGGTTGTAAGGGCCCTTAAAGTTTATGTAGTTCCAACCTGCGTGCTGCATGCAGGGACGCCTTCCTCTAGACCAGGTTGCTCAAAAGAGTGAAAACCTTGTGCAGCTCCTGGCTCTGAGATGCAGAGACATCCCGTGCTTCCATCCATCCTATGTACTTGGGATCATAGATTATATCAGTCCAGCTTTGCTTTGGCTTGAGGAACAGGCCCATCAGCCTCTGTAAAGCTGCTCCAGGCTTCAGCTCTGAAGATCTCAGCTGTGCACAGTTGGAGTGTTACCTGCAGCTTTTTGGCACCCATAAGATTGCAGTAGCTGTTGGATTCTGCCAGTGCTACTGTTGTGGCCCCAAACTGCCTTGTGCACTTGATCAAGATTTTCAGCCTTCCAAACATGGAGCCTGCTAGTCTTGTCACCTCCAGTGTGAGGTTGTGTGGAGAAGATGTCCTTCATCTTATCGCTTAGTTGGGAGTTGCTGCATTCTCCTGGCTGTTTGAGAGAGCTTTCTTTATCTGGAGAAACTTGAAGGTTTCAGTGTTCCAGTCTTCCAAACCAGTTTCCTCAAAAAAGTCTGAAAGTATGGCCATGACAATAAAACCTCATGCCTGTTTTAATGACTCAAGATATGATGTGCCAGGAGAACACATGATTGTGAGGGATCTTTTTCATTGTTATGATACTTGTCTGTAGCTGTTCTGGGCAATTTCTCTAATATTGGGAGATAGTGAACAAAATACAGATAGCCATTGGTTTGTCTTGCTACGTTTGAATTGAAATGGGGAGCACCGTGTTTTACATCAGGAAGTGTGAAGATGCACAATAATCCTGTCTCTGCTAAGAAGCCAGCCTGTAGAATTAGTATCAGCATTTTCAGCTGCAGCCTTGGCAGGATGTGTGGTGGACATTGGAGAACCTGAATAGACACACTCAGCTTTTGTTTGTCTGAACTGGAGTAGCAAATGGAGTAATTTATCCTAGGCAAAAAGTCTGGTTTTGATAAGTAGTGATCTCATCTCAACGTGTGCCTGGTTTTGTGTTGTCTTTTCTCTTAATAACTGGTTATTTTCTCTTAATAAGTAGTTTCTAAATGGTCTTTTTTTTTACTCCTTTTCCAGTGTTACACAGGACCGTAGTTTCCCTGCTTTAACCTGGCCAGCATGGCTTTAGATTTTGGCCCACTACTTCTACCTGTGCCGTGACATGTTTAAAAATGATAATCCTTCTCCTTGTTGTGGATGCTGAGTTTAAGCATTCCTGCTCCATTGAGTAGTGAGATGATGTTTCAGACAAATTGGTTGGCTTAAATGGGTTTAGTGAAAGACTAGTTAATGTTTTCAGCCTGCCGTGTCTTTCAGGGTGTTTTCATATCAATTTATAGCCACAGCAGAAAGAATCAAGTCTGCAGATGGAACAACTAAGCCCCTAGCGTTCAGTCTGTGAGCAGTGCCTCTGCTGTTCAGTGGATATACAAGAGGAACATTAACAGGTGGTGTTCTTTTGCTTGTAACTAAAGGAGATCGAGTTCAGGGAGAACAAGATAGGCTGAATCTTGCTGTTCATGTCACAGGCTGTTATCCTGTGCCACAATAACTAGCAAGAGGACTGTCCTTATCATGGAAGCAGTGGGTGGATTGCCATGTGTTCTGACACCTTCTATGATGCCTGGAGAACTAAAATTAGCTTCAACCAGGAGATTGGATTCCTTCTGGGTGACATGTCTATATAAAGTTAACTGCTGGCTTAGCTGGTTCTGTGTTTTGATGTCCTAGTAAGAACTTCACTTGAAGGAAGCTGTATTTACATACTTATACCATGTGAGTCGAGCTGAGACAATATTAGTGAATGTGTCCCTTGTGGATGTCTGCAGGGAGCGACTTTGCTTTCCCCTTGTACCTTAAATTTCATGAGACTTTCTGTTTTAAAATGTTACACTTGAGCAAATGGTCCTGTCTTCACCACAAACTCACCTCAAAACTCTTGAGGCTGAGTTCCAGGTCATAAAGGTACTGCTTTTCATTCACAGTAGGTAGAAAATGCATGTGGACAACAAACTATATCAGAAGGATAACAGCAGTGACTGTAGCTCAGAGCATTTTGCATGTGCAAACGTGCCGTGTATGGCTGACCCATGATTTGGTTATTCCTTGTCATCCTGCCTGTGCTGGGGTTTTGTGACAGTTGGAAGTGGGCAGGAAGCATAGTCTGCGCCTTACAGTTTGGAGTGCTGCATGTAGTTTATGCATACGATGGGTGCTGCTAGTGGAAAATGTTCACAAGTTCAGGTGTGAGGGTGGGTGAGCACCTTCAGTGAAATGGGAGCACAGACAGGAGATGGTGTATGGGGTACTCTAGTGAGTAACATCTGTCTTTGCTTTTACCGTAGTTCTGGTCCAAAATTCAACAGTGCCATCAGAGGGAAGATTGGGCTGCCTCACAGCATCAAATTAAGGTTGCTAAGTTTTCTCTGCTTTTTATTGCATCTCCTTAAAATCAGACTGTTGTATTTGAAAGTTTTTTAATAATCTTGTTGATCTCTCTTCATAGCAGAAGGCGCTCCAGAAGCAAAAGTCCCTTCAGGAAAGACAAGAGCCCTGTTAGGTAGGAATTTTTACGTATGTTTGTGGTGGGATTTGATTTGGTTTGCATTTTCAATTGAAGTTGGAAAAGTAATGGTGAAATAATGCATGACTACTTGCTCTCCAGCTTCTACTCACAAGTAATACTGGAATTCATTCAGATAGCCCCTGAGAGGAGAGCATTGAAAAGATGTTTTCTCCCTATGTCGAAGTCTTTCCCCCTCCCCCAGTAACAGTGCACACTTATATAAATAATACCAATTTGGTAAACATATCTTGGTTTGCTTTTTGTGTTTGTTTTATCAAGCTTTTTTGTGTTAACTCGAATTTAAGTTAACTCTTCTGCTAAATCATATTTCACAATCTTAAGTACAGAATGGAAAAGTACTGCACAAATGCTTCTCTTCCCCATCCAGTAATGTCAGTGATGTTATTTGTAGAGCAGCCAAGTATCTTTGAAATCCAGGAGGTGCTTATCCATTCTTAGGCTTCTCATTTAAGGGAATTGGATGTAGATTGCTGCTAATGAGATTATTCTGTCAAACTAATGCAGTTAAAATTAACCACTCTTGCTTTGTTTCTTTTTAATTATTAACAAACCCATTTTGAGATAATTTAGTTTAAACTTCTCTTCTGTATTCCCAGCTTTTTAGAATTTATAAAAATATAAGTACTTGCTACGTGACTGGAAACTCAATGCAGGCTCCAACATTTCCTTTGGTTCCTGTCCTCTCATCTCATCTTTTTGACTGCAAGCTCCGTAGTGCTACTACCTTTTCTGGATAGTAGCAAAATAGCACTTCTGTTTAGTTGGGGCTTCTGTACTTAATATGTAATTTTCCAGTCATGTTTAATACCAATAGTTGAAACATTCTTAGTTGTGTTAATGAAGTATATATTAGAATAATGCCAAGCATTCCCTTCAGTTCTTGGCTCTGCCCTTTTATAAAATGGCAGGAACATTTTCCCCACCAGACTTTAAAGTACTGATTACTTAAAGTTTCACACATAGTCCAGAGATGAGTTTTCTTAATTCATATTACTTCTTAACTAAACCTTTCTCTTTCCAGAGAACCTATTGATAATCTTACCCCAGAGGAGAGGGATGCTCGAACAGTGTTCTGCATGCAGCTGGCTGCAAGAATTCGCCCGAGAGACCTGGAAGAATTTTTCTCTACAGTAGGGAAGGTAATTATGGAGGTTATAATGATTCTGAATACCTCCAAAAGGTATCCTAATACGGGATTAATAGTCTACAGGATTTTAAGCACGTGGCTTTCTGGAGCTTCCTGTCCAGGTTAAAGGGGGAAATCAGTGATGACCTACTAATTCTTAAAGGCTCTGAATGTGAAAATCTGATTTAACAGGAGTTCATTGCTCAGCAAGTGATGTAAACCATGGCAATGCCATTCTGATTCAAACAGCTTCATTTTCCAAATGTTTCATTCTTTGGCAGATAGTTCTGCCACTTATACTGTCATTTAAAAATCCAGTTTTTAATTTGAAAAACTTCCTTTGTTCCATCAGCTGTACAGTTCTGGCTTGGTGTTACAGTGCTGCAAGTGTTCTACTGTCCTTTTTCCTGTAGCGTACTGCATTTGACTTAGAATAGCAGCTTTTACTGCTAGCTTGCCTCTGTGTTAAGATAGCTTTATGCTACCCTAGGTTTGCAATGTAATTAAAAAACCATGGACTTGGCAAATAATTGGGTTTTAATTCCTTACTGAAAAAATGGACTGCATTAGGGGGGTTTTTAAAGCATTTGATTCTTTAACAGGATTTCTGTTCTTGCCTTTCAGGTTCGTGATGTGCGAATGATTTCGGATAGGAATTCCAGACGTTCAAAGGGAATTGCTTATGTTGAATTTGTTGATGTCAGCTCAGTGCCGCTGGCAATAGGACTAACTGGACAGAGAGTCTTGGGCGTACCAATTATAGTACAAGCATCACAGGTAAGGAGTTGTAAACCTCATTTTTATTCTTGTTGATCAGTGCTGCTTTTATCTTGTAGGGAGACTTTACTGTTGTAAAACTCCGTTATTGTTGAATGTTTGGAAAAGTACCAGGAAAGATTATGAAAGCTAATGATAAGTGGACCTTTGTTTCCCATAGTTGACAGGCAAATTACAGCAATTCAAAGTGATATAAATGCATTTTGAAAAGAGAGAAGGAAACAGTAATAATAAAACTGTAATAGTGTTGCAGAATTGTAGTGTATATTTGTATGCTTCCCAGCACATGTAAAAACTAAGTTGTTGATTTCCTAGACAGAAGCCAGAATTCTGCCTGAAGTTGTTCAGTTTGAAGGCTTTTGGAAGTTGCGTCTCTATGCTTTGTCATGGGCTTGGACTTTGTAGGTTTTAAATTGAGAGTGTGCAGATTATAAAGCAGCTTGTATGTTTTGATGTATCTGCTAAGTGTGTATTGCTTATGTTAAGGGGTGTTACTAAAGTCTTACAGAAGGCTTTTCTTTTTTCCTTAGGCGGAGAAAAACAGAGCAGCAGCAATGGCAAATAATCTGCAGAAGGGCAGTGCTGGTCCTATGAGGCTCTATGTGGGATCATTACACTTCAACATAACTGAAGATATGCTGCGAGGAATTTTTGAGCCATTTGGCAGGGTAAATTCTTACTTAGTAGTTCGTCTTAGAACCTCACATTGGTTGTAGAGTGCTTGCAGCTTCTAGAAATAATTCAGTTTCACACCTGCAAAACACTTTTGCTTTTTCCTGCTCTTCTGTTCCTGTACATTCTCAGAACTTTAAATACATAGTATTGGAGAAGAGAACCTTCATTCGTAACGTGCTCCACTGATTTTTGAATGGCAGGGTTTATGAAGGAGAGCTGAGAATTCAATGAGTACCTAAAATTACAAAACAAGAAAACTTTATAAAAACCAGTTCCTACATCATATCTGGCTTTTGCAGCTAGTAAATATCTTCCCTTGACATGATTGTGAATGGGGGCCCTGTGTCACAGGTTAAAGCGCAAAGCACAGGGTGGGGTCTGAGCTCTGTTTGCTGCTAATGTGGTACTTTCATCCGTTTCTGAGGATTTTTGCTCATGTTACTAGCATGCCCTGGCAGTGTGTCCTGTACAGATTGACACTGGCCCCTTTTCACTCCTGAGCATTAGGCCCCAGTTTGCAGCGTGGTAATACATTTTTATGCAGAGAGTAGTTTGAATGTGGAGTTTCCAGTGGAGTCATAATGCAGCTCTATTGTGTTAACTTAAGGTATCACAAGTATGTCATTGTTAGTTAGGGAAGAAGTAACATACTTCACATGCTGCTTGGTGGAAGAAAACAGTAAGGCTACATCAAGTCCCTTGATGTTCCTTTTGTACTATCTTTGGATCTTAACCTTGCCTCATGCGTATTGTAACAGCACTTTCCAAATGCTTTATTCAGATTCAGATGTGTATCTCTTGAATTCTGTTGTGCGGAAGCCTGGAAAATTGCAGCAGTTAATTAAATACGAATCTGCCTGTCCTTGTTTCCTCTCAGAATCTGGCAATGGGATTAATGTAGTTTAGGAAGCTGACATACAGCTGTGAAGGTTTTTCCTTCTGCTGATTCCATGTACTCCAGTCGAACTCTCACTTCTTCTGTGTTTCTGTCTCTTCCCAAGACTTGGGAAGTGGCTCTTGGAAGACTTAGTAATATGTTTTAAATTGAGAACTGCAGTGTAAATGTTCCCATATGCCAATAATTAGTTAAAATATGCACCTAATTCTAAAAGCTCCTGGTCAAGCTCATGCAAACTGCTTTTCTTACCTTGTGAAATGGAGTTCCTCAGCCTATAAGATGCCATGACTGTAATGTTCTAGATAGGATTTGATGGCGTCTTCTTGCTCATTTTCTGCTGGAATGTTGTATAAAGATGTAGCCTCTGCCTGTAGATGATCCTGAAGGACAAATTGTACATCACACTGCTGGTTTGGTAACAAAGTCCATAGCCAGCTGCCTTTGCACTCATTTGACTTGAGCAGGGAATGAGGAACTGATTTAAAGTGGTTTCACTTTCATATATGTGTGTTTGGTGGGGCTGTATTCAGGTTTTGGTTTGATATTTCGTAGGTTATTCCAAAGTGCATGCTAATAAATAGCTATCTTTTTACTTCTAGATTGAAAGCATTCAGCTGATGATGGACAGTGAAACTGGACGCTCAAAAGGATATGGATTTATTACGGTATGACTGGAATTGTCCCACTGCTTAGACAAGTTTTTAATGTAACCTTTGCATGTAGTAGTATAGGTTAAGCAGCTATCTCTGTTACATCTCTACTTAGAAGTGTCATGTTGCAGGAGAGGGCCTTTTTCTTTGTGACTGTTCTCTGTGGGTGTTGTGGTTGAGCAATGCACAAGTTTAAGATGGAATAGTGTACTTTGTGTCAGTGCCTGATAAAGCACCGCTGTCTTCTGCAGGTAAAGACACCAGTAAATGAAGACTGACATTTTCAACTTCTAGTTGAAAACAGCTTTTCCCTTTACCCTCAGATGCCTAATTCTGTGAACTTGGGTTTATTGACTGATATGGCAGTTTGTCATGGGACCTCTGGCACTTGGAGGCAAATTAAACCAGAGGCACTATATAACCCCTATTTGATGGGTTTAGTACCAATGAAATATTTGTATATTTAATGACATGTTACACAGTGTAAAGCAGAACATCTGTTAGGAATAGCCAGTAAATGCATGGTAGCTAGGTTACAAAGGAGGTGACTCATTCTTGGAAGGTGTTGAAAGAGACCTGCAGCCATGACTTGTGTTTATTGCAGTATCTGGATACTCCACCTTCAACAATAATGCATTCTTATCTAAATAGGTGAAAGTAGATACCCAAACCTGTGTTCATTTAGTTTAAAATGGGAAACATGATGCACATTTAAGTTAGTTTATAGCTATTGTTATCTTAAACTTGGTGTTTCTCATGTTTATATAGCTGGATATTACGTATGGTAGAATTGTTGCTGAATCCTGTAGGCTGTATTGTTGAATTCATATTTTTCCAATCTACAGTTCTCGGACTCCGAGTGTGCCAAAAAGGCCTTGGAACAACTCAATGGATTTGAGCTGGCTGGTAGGCCAATGAAAGTCGGACATGTAACTGAGCGCACTGATGCTTCCAGTGCCAGTTCATTTTTGGACAGTGATGAGTTGGAACGGACTGGAATTGACCTGGGAACAACTGGTCGCCTTCAGCTGATGGCAAGACTTGCAGAAGGTATGTGTGATGATTAACAGGAAATGGGGGAAATACAGAAGTTTGCAGGGTTGGAATTGGCACATTCCACAGTATATTATGCTAAATATATGAAATGGTATTTTTAAGCTCTTGACAGCAGTGGGATTTGTGATATTGCATCTCTGAATGAAAGCTGCTTGCTGTAAAGTACATTCATCTTCTGCTGTAGGTACTGGTTTGCAGATTCCCCCAGCTGCACAGCAGGCACTGCAGATGAGTGGGTCTCTGGCATTTGGAGCTGTGGCAGGTAAGAAATTGCCTGTTTATTCTTCAGAAATACTTTATGCTTTATAGTTTTGAGACAAGAGGCACTTACCTAAGTTTGGTGATCTTTTAAAATGGGAACATAGGTATTACTGCATGTTTTACAAGCTGTAAAACAGTGCAGCTCCATGAACTCATAAACAGTGACAGTCTATGACAGCTTTGGGTGTGATTCACTTTGCATTATTTTTTGCAAATCTGTTGTAGTTCATTTAATCCATCCCCAGCCTTCATCTCTTTGTCTTTACTATTCCCCTACTAATTCTACTGCAGTGCAGATGTTGACTGTTAAAAGTGGCAGGCTCATAACTGAAAAGACATTGACCCCTCTGAAAAAACAGAGCTGTAATGTTAGGTTTATACAGTACATGTCCTGGTGAGGAAGGACACTGTATATAAAGGAATTTGTTGCTTGGAATTGGCTATAGTTTGTGTGTTCTGCCAGTGAGTATGTTGTGTTACTGAGACTTTATTTTGTTGTGAGAGGGGATGAGGCTGAGGATACAGGATTGCTGCTGCCAGGTCGTAGCTGGCCTAAACAGCAAACTGTTCAAGAGGGCTTCAGAACTCGAGCAATGAGTAACCCAGCAGCTGAGGAATTCACAGAGTGGAATTTCTTGTTATTTTTTATTAATAAAAGAACGTAGGGCATGAAAGCGTCATAGCTGTAGAAAAGACCTGAATGTCACAAATAACTAGATGCTGGAAGGTGAGAGAAGTGTTAGGAAATCAGCAAAGAGCAGGGGGCATTGTTCTGTTTGTCTTCCAGCAAAGTTTGTGACAGAAGTGATTTGGGATTAAGATACACCTGAATCATGTTACTGAAGCTATTCAGGTGTGGTTTGGAGAAGAGCATACACGTGAAACTGTAGACAGTTGCTAAAAGAATATAACATGGTCTCTCTATAGATATACCTATCCCCATAGAAGGAAAAGGAACTGGCAAGTGAAAAAGAAGCATGGGTTGAGGAATAGGGTTTTTTCCTGTTTGAGGAGAAAGAGTTGAAAAAGACACAGGGGCAAGGAAAAAGTGTATCCAGTCCAGGAGAAGGAAAGAGAAACAACATTAGAGATAAATCGCCTGTAACGTAGGTGACAAAGTGGTGTCAGAGGCTTGCTTAGAAACAGGTACAGTCAATGAGAAATAGAAACACCAATGCCTTTCCCACCCCATGTTAGAAACAAGTCCAAACCCCCAAATCAGTAACATGGCTGAAAATGCGTGACACAGCTGAACTGTTGGGGTAGCATGGAATCAGTGTGAGACAAAATGGCCCTGGAGGAATAAGTGGTAGGGCCAGATACAGGGTTTTGAGGAATGTGCATGTTCAGAAACTAGAAATGAAGTAGTAGGAATAGTGGTGTTTGTTCTACTTGTATTGTACAAAAGGAGTAATGCAGACATGTGCAACTTAAGTAACTTTGGGAAAAAAAAGCTTTTTACTACGATAGAGTCATGAGCTATCCCCAAAGTGAGATTTGGTTATGGATTAAAGATCTCTTTACTCTTATTAGAGAAATTTACTACCAGGAATTATGTCATTGTGGGAGACTTTAACTTCCCTGATACAGATTGGAGAAGAATTGCTAGTAATAATGGTGGGGCCCAGATATTCCTGGATGTGATATCCGACAAATTTCTTCATCAAACACTCACTGACTCATGAAGAGGGGATGCTATTTTAAACTCAATTTGGTAAGTAATGAAGATGTTATGGATGAGAATAGAAATGACCATTGACTTGAGGGATCATGAGTTGCTCAAGTTTAAATGGAAGGATGAGCAGGTCTGTAAGGCTTCTGATTTCTAAAGTGGTGGTTGAAGAAACGAGGCCATAGAGTCATCTGATCTGAGCAACTTGGGTGTTTGAACAGGGAGGATGTAAAAAGTTTCTTCAGTTCCAAATTGCTAATGCTATATTGGATCTGTATTCCACAGAAAGAAGAAACAGTCCTGTTAGAAATGGGCTCCACACCGAACTGGGTGATTAACAACCTCTAAAGATATAAAGAATAAGCCTATGAAGAAGAGGAAAAAGGGCTGATAATAAACCCGTATTTTTAGTTTGGGAAGTAGTAAAATTGAGAATTACCTCGTTAGATTTAGGCCTTGTAAAAGGCATGAAAGCATAGATGAAGATTGACCAACTCCTGAAGAGAACAAAAAGGAAGCAGGGCTGAGGTTGAATGAAAAAACACTTCCAGGGTGTTGCAAAAGAGTCTCACTGCCTCAGTTTGTAGGTTATTGAAGTTTGGAATTTGAGGTTAGTAAGCTAGGACCATGTTAAAAAGAATCATTCGCAGGGTTAGGAGTATAGCTGAAAGTAAGATCCCAACGGAGTAAGAAAACTCCCATCCAAGTTAGTGAGGGAATAGGTACATGAAATAGGAGGTTTGATATTTGGTATTGTCAGTAAATATTTTAAGTCTGTAATACAGTATATAGCTATAACATCTAAGTTGCCTACACTTAAAAGGAAGGAAGAACACTACAACCTGGCCAGTTTCCAGTCCTGTTACTCTGACTTCACTGCTCTCCTTAAAAAGCCATACTAAAGATGGGTGAAGTGGAGAATATCACTAAATACAGCATACATCCAGAGAAACTGCATTTAAAGGCTTAGTTTTTGATAAAACTGAGTTTATTACATGAGGAGCAGCAGTAGAGCTCTTCTCTCTGAACTTTTGACTTGTGTCAGTCAGAGGTTACCAAACTCTACAAGTGGATAGTACGAGAGATACAGCGTGTAAAAAAAGCTGGCTCAAAGAGAGAAACTGTCTGTTTTGGAAGGTCAGAGGCTGGTTTTGCTGCCAAAATTCAGGTGTTGGGCAGATCTTGTTTTCATATTTACATAAATAACAATAGTCAACAAGAGCATGAGTGAGATGAGTAAATACAGACGGGCTGTTGATAAGGCGTTCTTGGGGTGTTACACATTGTTCACCTTTCAGGATTGAAACAAATTCTAATTGTATAGCTTGGGACTTAGCAATGAAAGACAGCCAAGGAGGAGGAAAATAGATCTAAATACTCCAGTTCATCAGTGAGTGAACATGAGCTGTCAGCATGCTGCATTTTTGGAAGGGCAGCTGTGTTCCTAGCAGTAGCGTACTGGAGCAGCTGAAATGTAAAGTCCACGTTGATGAACAGTTATGGTCACCCATGTTCAAGAGGGGTTGAACCAAACTAAAGAACTGGTTTTACAGGAGACCTGAGAACTCAGATGTTATTCCAATGGAGAAAATTCCAGTAGGGAAAGGAATTGAAGCTGCAGTTTGTACTTCTTGCTCTTTAGTAAACTGTCTGACAATCTGGAACTTAAAGTAACTATGAGACTGTAAGACATGCTTCTTACTTTTGGTAAGGAACTGTCAGTTCATGAAAAAGATAAGATAGTGCCTGCAGTAGAGGGAAAGATAGGTGTTATCATCCGCAGCCTCTCTCTGATCTGCTGTTCTGTTGTAAGTAATCACTTTGAGTAATGCTTGGCAGGCTGTAGTTTATTAAAAGCTGGTGGTGTTTTGAATGAAGATGCAACTTCATTTTGGTTTAAGACACAAAATGCTTTTATAGATATTTCTGCTTTCTCTGTGCTAAGCATGTACTTCTGTCATGCTGAACAGATTGTATGTACGGAACGTACTGAAGAAGGTACTTGGACCTTAACTTGACAATGTATTAATTTGAGTTACTACATACTATTTAAATCTACATGGGGGGAAGATTAAGAGGTGACAATGAAGAGTGATAATGAGTCTGAATTCCGCATGAATTTAGAAGTGAGAGGAGAGGTCCATTCTTCAGTCTCGAGCAACAAGAAAATTCAGTTACTTGAAGGACAGGGTTTATGTTTCAGAGGTGGTAGATAATGAACCTGTCAGACCTGTTCCTACAACATACTGGTAGCAGATGTGTTTAGAACAGGGTTGACTCTAAGCTGTAATCAGAGCTTGCACTGTTGATCTGTGTGTATGTGCCCCGTTTGGGGCTTACTGACACTGGTGAGTTCAGTTGTACAGGGTGTATATGTGCAGTTGTGTCAGAATTGCAGAGGGGGATGTCTCTGTCCTCCTCTAACCTGAGGGATGTAGGAGATTTGGGGGTTTATTAATGTTTTTAAGACACATTTATTCACAGATAAGTTTGGGTAGTGATTAACTAGGTGAAATCAGTTACATACAGACTGGGCCAAATCCACACTGCTTGTGCAGAGAATACAGGTGAAGACAGTCTTCCCCAGTGTTTATCACTCCATGGAGCTGAGGGGTTCTTTATGTTCAGATCCCTGTGGAAAACATGCTAAACATAGCCAATTCCTATTCCAGTTCAGCCTTCCAAGCTTACTCCTTCCCTCTCTTGTTTTCAGTGTAGTTCCCAGTATATGGAGTTCTGCGGAAGTCACTTGGGAAGGCATATGAGGACTTCCTCAGTAAGGCAGAGCTCTCGCTGCCTAATACTTAGAGCAAAAATACTCATTCCTGTTGGCTCCCCAGTGTTGTGGAGAAGGGTTTATTAGGGAAAAAGTATCCCAAAGGATATCTGACACCTTTGGGTCTTTCCAGGTAAGCTGAGAAGCTTACTTGGGTCTGTCACTTCACTGCTTTCTAAACAAGAGAATTAAAAGATGATGGTTAACTTCAGTCTTCTAAGTAAGTTAGAATTTGTGTGAATTGAATTGGAAGTGAAAAGGGTTATGCTGACACTTCGGCATTCTGCATTTTCTTTTGATTTAAAGATGACAAGCATTAGAGTCATAGTTGGAAATGGTTAGAAAGTCTGCATTTGTCTGTTCCCATTACTTCAAACGGGGACAGCTCCATGTTATGTTATTAAACAAGACATTAATGGGGGGTTTGGGGCAAATTGAATGTTCTGAACACTTGAAAGTGTTTTGAATTTCAAAACCCCAAAGTAATTTGTGTCATTCAGACATTTATGTGGACAGGTAACGGGTTCAGTACCTTCTTGTTCTACTTGAAATTGCTGACTGCTTTCAGAGAGTTGTGTTGGGACAGTTCTGTGCTTTCTGTTAGTGAAGATGCCAAACTCCCAATGCCTGTAAGAATGGCTGTAATTATTTTCTCATGGAACAAAATACATCTGATAGATATGAGATCAAGCACAGCAAAAGCAATGAGGAAATTACATGTTGAATTAAGGGACATGATCATGTCTTTACTTTTAAGGTATTAATTCTCGTTGAAATATGCTTGCCTCTGGTTATGGAATTTCTGTTGAGTACGGAATATTCCAGCTGAGTAGCTGAAATTAGTGAAACCCCTCACAACTAGAGAGGAGCAGTGAGAGTGGGTTGTGGTGCCTGAACAAGCTCTTGACCACAAAAACGCAGCTGAAAGCCTGGCTGGCAGGTGATGACACAGCAATGCACACACACTAACAGACTCTGTGTATTCTTTCTTTAGATTTGCAGACGAGACTATCTCAGCAGAATGAAGGTAAACAGCATTTGATATGGCTTGTTGCCAGTGAGTTTTGTTGTAGATGTCTGTAAGTGAAATGCTTCTGGTACAGCGTTTGGCAGCAGCCTGAGAAATTGTATTAGTGTCTGCAGGAATTCAGTCTGATTATGGACTGGAAAAAACAGAATGTGTGTTAAATACTTCACTCTTTCTTCATCGCATGTCCTGAGTGTTGGCAATGCTCCCCACCCATATCTTAGTCCTTAAAAATGTGTGGGTTTGGGTGTGGGGTTGTTTCCAAGGGGGCAAAAGTAGGGATGGACTTCTTTTTGAAGGATAACTGAACATGCTTAAAGTACCTGCAGAGAACATACAGAAATGTCTGTTCCTTCCTGTGAAGCCGTGTGGGGTGGTGTTACTCCATCCTGAGCTGCTGCGTGCCTTCCATGAGGAGGTGCTGCAGGCACACAACTTCGGCAGAAGTTTTAGATGCATTGAAGACGTATTTACGTATTTACATTGAAAATCTGCCAACCCCCATGCACAGGGTTAGCTCTCCGCTTCTTGGCTTCAGCTGTAGTTCATCTTTTATCTGTTTTCTGTACTAATCAATTTAAAATTGCCTATCACAGATAAGGGTCTAGCTACAAGGTTGGCTTCTCTGCCTTCAGTTTTCTGTTTAGTTATAACTTACTATTGAATGTTGTGATTTTTAAAGCATAGATGGAAGATGCTCATTTAAATTGGAGCCATGCAGAGCAGGTTCTTAGATCTCTTACTCTTTTCTTCCATTACAACAGTTCTGGCTGCAGCTGCTTCAGTACAACCACTTGCAACACAGTGCTTCCAGCTTTCCAACATGTTTAATCCTCAAACGTAAGTGATCTATCGCGTTCTATGTCTTTTTGCCATTTGTTGATGACTTTGACAGCTGAGTAAGGAATTGGAGTATGGCAGAGGGGATTTGGGTGGGTTTTGGGTTGATTTTTTTCCTGAGTGATACCAGTTCCCTCCCTGTCCTGTTTTTCCTCCACCTTCTGCAGTGAAGAAGAAGCTGGCTGGGATACAGAAATTAAAGATGATGTGATCGAAGAATGTAACAAACACGGAGGAGTTATCCACATCTATGTAGACAAAAACTCAGCTCAGGTATGCCTGGTTCCTGACTTACTAGGCTGGAGATGAGCTGCCGCGTGGTACATAAAACCACATCCAATATTTGCTTGCGTTTCCTGATCTTGAGGATCACTGCTGTGTGGCACTGCTGAGCTGGTGGGAGGCAGATGTGGTGTATTGTGTCAGACAAAACAAAGTGTCCTTTGGTAGGTAGGGGGCAGCCCAACAGCAAAAAAACCCCAACACAACCCCCCACAAACACTGTCCCCCCAGGCCCAAAAAAGCAACAGCCGTCAGCGTAGCCTCACACAGGTTCTGAGCACATGGAGGTGCAAATCTGGTTTGCATTAGCAAGTGGATTTAAAAGGAAAAACTGCAGCTACTGTATCACAAGTGAGCTGTTGGTTAATGCAGTCCACTTTGTCACAGCAGCATGGTGGTGACCCAGATACAAAATACCCACTGATACTTAAAAATCCTGTGTTTGAACATGAGTTGCCACTGTGCTGTTCTGTTTTCCAGGCTTAGATTCTGGTCCTGTTACCTTTTAAGCGTTCCCATTTCCCATCTCTTTGGGGCTCTTTCCCAGACTTGCCAGGCCTAAGGGCTGTTGGCATTCAGCTGGGAAGATGGGATTTGTTGTGGATGAAAAGGCTGCGGTGTGTTAGGGAAAGCTAAAGCTTTACATTGCAGTATCTTATGTCAGGGTTTCAGCAGCTCCAATTCTTGGGTATAGGGAGGCTGAGAAAACAACTCTGTTAATTGCTTGATAGAGCCATCAGCCACTGATCTCAAGTTTCCCCCTGAAGAAGGAATGAATTAGAGCACAGTAGGAAGAGTTAGTCCTGGCTGGCAGAGGCTGCTGAAGGGAAGGCTGGATTCTGTTTCATAGTACATTCTTTTCCTGTAAAATCTGTTACAGTTAGAATCTTACCTGTTCAGGAATTACTGGGGGTAGTCTCTCTTTAAGCAGGCAGCCAGAATAATGCATACACATAATGGGGGGTGGCTCTGTCTTAAAGGTATTGAATGGGAATGTTGCAGAGCACTGGATTAGGCTGGTTTGGTGCCTTAGGTGCAGCTGGAAAAGCTCAGGTATCTCTGGCAGTTAAAAGATCAGCTTGTCACTCACGTTAGATACTGTCCTAGGCTGCGAGGGGATATTCCCCCTTTGTCCCAGTCCTTGTTCAAGTAAAGTTCACGTAGGAGTAGCACAGTACCAGTCTTCCTTGATGCTGCAGACTTCCTTCCAGCCTGGGGAGTGCATAAGCCCTTTACAAACCAGGCTGGGAATTTGCCTATCCAGTTAAGTGTGGTTCAGGCTGGTGGCTTGCCTGGCTGGGGGCCTGGCCTGCAGCACAGGTAGCCAGACTCCTCCTGCTTTTGTTTTGCACCAGCCATTAGCTGCTCTTTGTGGAGGGCTGTCTGAGCAAGTGAGCAGTCACTGCTTGGTCATTGTGGATCATGCACACTTTTGTTCTGCTTTGCAAACTGCTGCTCAGAGGAGTTTCATGCCAAGGTAACAGTGATAGCACAGAAAACCTGTTTTCTCGTGTCATTCTGAGTTGTGTGATGGTCACGGTAGGAGCAGAGCAACAGTTTTGCCTCTGCCACAACCTCTTCAGCGCAGGTGGTGCTGGACCCTCCTCAGGCTTCTCACAGCTCTGACCCTTCTGTATTACAGGGCAACGTGTACGTCAAATGTCCTTCCATCTCTGCTGCCATTGCAGCTGTAAATGCGTTGCACGGGAGGTGGTTTGCAGGTGAGTGGCTTCCACACAGAAACCTTCAGTTAATTTGGTTAATTACAGAAATGACCGAACACTGATGTTTGTTTTTCACCTTCTGATCAGGTAAAATGATCACAGCAGCGTATGTACCTCTTCCAACGTACCATAGCCTTTTCCCAGACTCCATGACTGCAACCCAACTACTGGTTCCTGTTCGACGATGAAGATGGATTTAGTCAGTTTTGTACATAGTTATTTTTTGGAGGAAGATTGAGTTATCTTTTATTTAGATAAAACTAAAGGAAAGGATTTAATGTCATTTTGTGTACACTTCCTGCTACCTTTAAAAATAAAATGAAGTAAGCAGAAATGCAGTGTGTTCATTCTCCCTAACTAGCATTTCCACTGTATACAAAGCTGTTGACTTCTTGTTCTGCCTTGTAATTCTTGTACATTGACTAAGGTGATCTGTAGGAACTGAGAAGTAGCTCATAGAAAACAAGTTCTCTGTAAAAGGCAGATGGGACATAATGACATTTTTAATGTTTCACAAAGCCTTTCTTTTAATGCAGCAATTACATTTACACTTCACTAAATGTAGGTGATCTGCTAAGGGTTAATATCAGAGGTAGACGTTCTGAAGGGACATATTTAGTGTTTTGTATAAACGGAAGATTCAACAGGCTACTGAAAGCTGACTCGAGGCAGCCACTCAGCTTGCTTTGTGCTGGATAATTGGTAAGAATAGAAGGATTGAAGGGGTTTATTTCTTGATGGTAACTTTTGATTAATGTATCTGTAAAAGTTTCTTTGTAAATACTGTGTGAGGTGTGTCTTAAGTTTCCAAACAAAACGATCTCTGCATTTCCAGATGAGTCTCTGTCTGCCCTGGGGCACAGCTGAAGGATTTCAGCCAGGTTTGAAGATGGGTAGGAAATACAGAAACGTGTTTTGTTCTGGTTGCATATAATCTTTGCTCTTTTTAAGCTCTGTGAGCTCTGAAATATATTTTTGGGTTACTTCAGTGTGTTTGACAAGACAGCTTGATATTTCTATCAAACAAAGACTTTCATATTGCAACAATCTTTGTAAGAACCACTCAAATAAAATTCTCTTAAAAAGGCCTTCATGAAGCTTTATTTCTGCACTGGACTTGGAAGTGTTTGATGGGTGCTGTGGAGGTGGGTGGAATGTCACCCTTCCTGGTGGGAATTCCCCTGGGTGCTGCAGCCTTGGCTGTTTGGGAACCGCTTGTGCCCTCTCCCAAGCTCAGGGCTGCTGCAAGTCCTTCCTGCCCTCTGCCCCATCTTTCACATATGGCCTTGGGTTGTGAGGATGGAGCAGTCATTTATGTCGTTTGTCCTCACTGCTCCTTTCCTACCTCCCTGTCACTTGTAACTGCTCATACAAGGGGTGGTTGACAGTGGTGTGGAGGTCCCATGGGTGGTAGAGGTGCTGCTGGTGCCCAGGGCAGGAGGTGGTGGTGACCTGGGCTCCACCTCAGTGCAGCCACTCCAGGTGCGTGTTGCTGTGGCTGAGCTGCAGAACGGTCTTGGGGAGCAGGCAGGGACGTGGTGCCCCCGAGGGTTTTGGCAGTGTGTGACACTGCTCAAGACCATCACACAAAGCTTTTTAGCTTTGACTGTAGGCTTTAGTTGCTGATTCACAGTAAAACGGGAGTTCTTCAGAGCAGCTGTGCTGCTCAACTTGGTTGGTGGCACTGTTCCACTGAAGTTACTGAGCCCCCTGACAGCAGAGCAGGCTTTTAGTAGCAGATTGCTGGTTTCTCCCTTAAAAACTGGGGCAATGGCACTTGCTCTGGAGACAGGTTCTATGGCTGCTGGCTCAGGTTCTGCTGCTGCTCCCCTGTCCTGAACAGAAGTAGAGGAGGAGCAAAGATAAGCCTGGTTTCAACAGGCAGATAGCAGGGGATTGCAACACTGAACTACCCACTTGCTAGTTCAAAGGTGGGCAGGGCTGCAGGGAGTGAGCCCTCTCCCTGGCACCTTGCAGCCCTGCTGAGGGGGAAAGGACTGTGTCCTGGCAGCACAGCTCCTATGGGTGACTCCTTCCGATGCCCAGGGTGTGTAAGGAGCCACTGCCAGTACCTGGTGCTGAATGGAAGTGGCCACAACCACAGCTTCTGTCTTCCCCTCAGCAGAGTGCCCCTGTAAGTTGGGGCCCTGCAAAGCAGAGACCCACATTACCTGTCCTGAGGGCAGAGCAGCAGGAAGGGCATTGCTCAAGGCCCGAGGAGGTTACATCACCCACATCTGCTCTCCAAGTTACCCTTGTGACTCATGGCGAGGATGAGCTCTCATGGCAAGAGAGTGATCTGCCATTCCCCAGCAGTTCAAGGATTCCCAGCTCTTGCAGCATGGCTGTACCCTGACTGCTGCCTGCACCCTGTGCTGCGGGCCTGAGCTGCTGCAGTTGGCTCTTGGTTGCAAGGACGTGCCCAAGTCCTTCTGGGGTCCCCCACTTTTGCCCTGCGTTAGGTGGAAATGGGGCTGACTTCAACCCACCCATGTGTGTAAGAGAGAAAGCTGATGGTTGAGTTGAAGTAGCCACAGGTAACTCACCTAGACTCGGGAACACGAGTGCAACAGAGCAGCTCCACATCAACACATGGGGCATGAGAGCTGCCCAAGTACCAAAGGGAGAAATGGGAGGGCTGAGCTTACACCTATGAACCAGGAACTTCACTGTAGTACAAAGGATTTATTAATTCTCACCATCACGGGAGTAGGGGATGGGAGGAAAGTAGAAATCTGGTAAAAAGAATGTTTACAATGAGCAGAGCAAGGAGATGGCTTCACCACGGCAGGAGGAGCTCTTGCTTCCAGGTATCTAAACATTTTATTATGGTACAGAGGAGGAACGGCTGGACGGGGGCACTCCGCACTGGGACCCACGCTCCAGGTTAGCAGCGGATTCCCATGCCAATAGCCATGAATGTCCCAAACGTCCCACCACTCTGCATCATCGTTTTGCCAACTCCTCCCACCAGCTCTCGGCCTCTCATGCCAATCCTGAGATGAAGAAAAACACAGGAATTACACAGAAGCTGAAGCCTGCAACAGCCATGCAGCAGAAAACACCCGGAACAACCAAATAGGTGCCTGAGCACCCAAATCAAACACCTCCTCTTCAGTCTAAGTGACATCTCCTGCTTGTGCAGGGAGATGCTGCGGCACCCTGTGCTTGAGATACAAAAGCAAGGCGCTGTTCTCTTTGGGGTGCTGCAGAAGTAACACAGCCATGTCATCCAAACCGGACGGAACTCCTGCCACTGCCTCCCCTAAATACCCGCAGTGTGTGCTTTCTGCCGGCACTGAACCACTGAAGATACTCTCGAGAGTGAGAGAGCCATAAACTTTAAACGCTGTCAAATCAGACTTTGTGCCTTTTCCTCCTCTCAGGCTCTCTTCTAAATCCTGCGATCACAGAACAGGTTTGGGTTGAGTCATTTCCATGTTCAATCACAATTTAAAAAAGCAAAGAGTTCCACAAAATGGGAAGTCTATGTCAGTAATTCCTGCCCATGGATGATGTGTGCCATCACCAGGCAGCGAGCAGTGAGGAGCAGGCTTGGGGTGCTCCTTATCCCTGTGCTGGCACACCGGGAAGGTGGGACATTGCCTCTGGCCCCCACTGGGGCCGTGCCAGCGCCAGGCGCAGCTCTGCCTCCTCCCGTACCATCGGCGCTCGGGGTCAGCACCGCAACTGCCTCCGTGCAAGAGCCCCTCAGGAAGCTTCCGAGCCGGGAGAGGGCCGCGTGTGCGCACAGAGCGCTCCGGCGGCAGCGTCCTCCGCGGCACAACCCCGTTATGAGCCCCGGCGGCCCCTCCTGCGCCGGGAGGCAGCGCCAGGCTTCACCGCCGCGATGCCGGGAGCGGACCCGCGCCTCCCGTCCAACGCCAGAGCTGAGCCGTTTCTCCCCGGCTATTGCTCCGTCACAGCCCGACCATGGAACACATACCTGAGGCAGGAAAACGTTCCGAACAGCGCTCCTGCCGCCATGCCCACCGCGAAGCCCATCATGAAACCCATCTTCACTCTGTCGAAGCAGCTCGGCTGCGACTGCCCGTACGGGCCCACGGTCACAGGCATCTGGAAACGCAGGCACAGAACCACGGGCTCACTGCTCGCTCCAGAGCACTTCCACAACCGGCCCGGCCCGGAGCGGGCCCGGGAGCGGGGTGCCAACAGCTTTGCCCGCTCAGGAGGCAGCGGAGCCCCGGGACAAGGACGGACTCCCCCTCAGTTCGCCCCCCGCCCGGCACCGAGGCCTCCACCCGCCGCGCC
>JAOEHY010046524.1:0-13632 GCA_025447955.1 Psilopsiagon aurifrons
CCTCCAGCCCCCCCCCAGTATCTATAGCATTCTGAAAGGGCCAGCTGTAGGGCTGTTGCTCTCTGATCTGGTTCAGTGTGCTCAGTCCCATTTCATGACTTGGAAAATAGCAGATTAAATGGTTACCTCCTATTCCTCATGCCCTCAGCAGTTCCACTGGCTGCCTGAATAGATCTTCAGTTTAAAACTGAAAGTTTGCATGTATTTTCCATGGTCAGCCTCTTAAATGCATTTTGACATCCACCTGTCCCAAAATATAAAACAAATAGTGGGTCTAGATGCCGTGCAAATCTGAGACGTGTCCATCTCATCTTGGGCTTCAGAAGACTAGTACAGTGAAGTTCAAAATTGCTTGAGTTGAGACAGTTTTGTAGGTGGGAAATATGAACCTTTCAAGGTATTTGGACGTGCATAGTCCACTGTGACTTTTTGTTGGTATAATCGTACTAGGGAAGTCAAGGTGGTAAGGAAAAGATGATACCGCCTGATTCTGCCTGTTTATGTGGCAGGCAGTACAGTCCCAGGTCCTCTTCCAAAGCCATTTGGGAATAACAAATGCATCTTTCCATACTTCTGTATCTTTAATTAATCCAAATTTGAAAATAAGTTCTAGTAAATATTTTTATAATAGAACAAAGCAGAAATGCCTCATGGCATTGATTGAAAATGCTAGCACCACTGACCATGTGTGCATTCAGAGCTAAAGCTCTCAAGTGTGATACCATGTGTTGTATAAACTGTATGTATAATTAGACTCAGACAACAGCTGCTGTTAGATGGGAAAAGATAGTCGTTCTAGTGAGATGCAAACTAGCCAACAGTTTAATTTCAGTTACTGGTGGCCAATGCGTCTGCTTAGTCCAAATGTTCAGAGAACTGTGCCCACCTTTCACTTCATGGGGCCAGGAAACCAGCTTGTTTGTAATGGCTTACTAACTCTGAAGTAAAGTTAAACCCTTAGTATGCTTCACTGCATTTCATGGATGAAGAGTACTCCCAGATGTAAGAAGCCACTGCATGATACAAAACTGCTTTTCCATCATGGTGGGGTTGCCAAGTCTGTAACTGTCTTGAGTTGTGCATTTCTTTTTTATGCTTCCATCATCTTCCCTTCCCTTCTTCCCTCTCCATTTCTGGATCATGCCAATTGACAGGATTTGGGGCAGGTAGGAGAGAGGAGATACTCCCTGCTTTTCTCTGTTGCCTCCCCAATGGAAAGTTCATTTCTGGTGAATGCTAATGAATGTGTATTTAACAGGCTAGTGACGTTGTGTAGAGGAGTAAGGAGAGTGTCAGGCTGCTGTTGGTTACGTTGTGATGGTTGTCATCGCTTGTTTTGTCATTACTACCTTCTTGTCTGAAAGACTGCTAATCTAAGTTTTTTGTCATGCCAGTGGTTTTGTATTATCAACTCTAGTGCAGTGCAGTGCCTTCTGTTTTATTCAGTCAGGCAGCTCTAGATGTTTCTGTCTAGCTTTCCTTGCTTAATAACTGTTACATCAGCAGCGTAAGGCAACTAATGTGAATTCTACTATGTAGCACTTGTGAGGGTATGAGGTGAAATTCTGTGGAAATCAATCTCTAAATTCATCTTTAAGTAATTTTGATGCTTTCTTTTTCTTAAGCATTTTAAGAGTAAATGTTGTAGTTTATACCCAACTGGTACAGCCACTCACTCACCACCACCACCACTCCCCACAGTGGGATGGGAAGGAGAATTAGAAAATAAGTAAAAACTGTGGCTTGAGATAAGAACAGTTTAATAATTGACATAAAGCACAGCATAATACCGATATTAAAAATTAAACAGATGAAACCAAAAACTCACCAACAAACAGCAGTGATGCACAATACAGTTGCTCACAACCCACTGGCTGATACCCAGCCTGACCCAAGCAGCGATCTGACCTTCTGGGCAACTCCCCCCAGTTCATACACTGGGCATGATGTGCAGTGGTATGGAGTACCCCTTTGGCTTGCTTGGATCAGGTGTCCTGTCTTTGCTTCCTCCCTGCTTCTTGTGCCCCTCTTCACTGGCAGAGCATGAGAGACTGAAAAGTCCTTGAGTGCTACCAAGCAATAATTAAAACATCAGTGTGTTATCAGCTTTGTTCTCAGACTGAAACCAAAACACAGCTACTAGGAAGAAAATTAATTCTGTCCTAACTGAAACCAGGAGAAAAAAGAAAAGTTTTTCTTTTGCACTCCAGTAATTTGCACAGCAGAGGCTATGTGATAAAGTTTGTCTTCTCTATGGGCGAACACTTAAGATAATAGATATGGCTGTTGTAGTTTGGAACCTGACTGATCAAATTCAGCGACATTTGATCAGTTCATAAGCTGGCGCTCCTGCAGGTAGCACTGTCTTAGTGTATGCTATGAAAAGAATGTTTTTGATGTTGAAAAGTTCAATTGATGCTGAGTTATATTGTGTAGGCCGTAGTTAACATCCTTATTTAAAGAAATCCTAGGTGTGCTTGCTTATTTCCTTGCATATTGCTGAAGGACTTAATTTAATGTTTCAGCTGTGGTAACTGAGGACTGAATCTAGCAACAATTTTTTAGCAGCATTTGTACAAGTCCACTGCTTTCAGCTTCAATCAGCAGGACTACATAAATGCTCTTCTCTGTGAGCTTAGGCTCACCACATTAAATCCTGTGTAAGTTCAAATGCATCAAAATGTTGACAACAAGCTATGTAACATAGGCACTGTGGGCAAAAAAAGCCTCTTCCTAGTGTCTTGGTTATTAGAGCCTTTGGGTTGACACGTCTCCCTGATCAAGCTGAGCCAGACATTTCAAATCCCTTCATACAGAACAAGTTTATGAGAATGGCCATCACAGGTGGTATTTGTGTTGGCAGCCTCAGAACAGAGGCCAAGGGTTGAATGGTAGCAGAAAGAGCTAAATTAACTTCTAATACTGGAGGGACATCCTTTTCAGCAGACTTGAAGCACAAAATTTGAGCTAACAAAAGCTTTCTCTGTTTCTGCTTTGGCTGCAGAATAAAATCCATTAAAAGCATATGCAGCTACACACAAAGAGCTCCTGCTCTGGGTGAGTAATTGCAGCATCTCCAAGAAAAAGCAAATGCTTTTAACTCTTGAATAATGACAAGTAGCAATTGAAGAGTTTCATAGGCACAGAGATGTGTTTTGGAAACCTGTTGACATGAACATTAGCGTAATGATTTGGTAATGCAGGTTATAGAAAACAGACACGAGGCTGTGATTTAAGTAATGAGCTGATACTTTAGTAAGCTCCTGTGTGTGGATTTGCCAGAATACAGTGGGGTTCTCACAAGAATCTTCTTGTATGATGGCCCTGCAGTATAGGCTATCTTCACCTGATCCATAGATGTCAGCTCTGTTTTAGGACTACTTATCTGCTCCTTTTCCCTTTGTGTTTCCATACTGTCTGTTGCTTCAAACTTAAGTTTTCCTTCCTTCCCATAAACAAAGGAAAAATGGGAGGTCTCCTTTACTTTGGAGGGATGACTGTTTCAACCTTGAAATAGTGCTGGATGTGTGAAGGATGGGGAGCAATGAAAAGCCTGCATGCCATGGTCCTGTATCTATTAGTAATTAGTGTGTTTCTGTGCTTGTGCTGAGAAGAGCATAGAGGCCACCCCTCAGGCCACCCACTTGGTCTTTGGTGGGGATCAACTTTTTTTGCTGTTTACTCATAGCTTTAGTATCTTAAAAATGCATTCTAAAAAGCAAAAATGCTCTAGCAAGATGCAAAAAGAAAAAGTAAATGAACAGCTCGAAAAAGACATGGAAGTATTTAGATGTTTTGGAGTGAGAATGAGAGACACTTGCAATTTTTCCCTGTTCCTTCTTTGCTTTTTTTTCACTTGAAAGCAATAAATAATGTGCCATACCTGAAGAAGAGATTTAGTATTTGTGGGGTGAAAGGATATTGTTAAAAACTTCTGTCTGTAATTCTTACTAAAGTTACTATTTGCCACATACTGCCTATTGTTAAGGTGCCAGATTTCTTCCCTGGGCTGAAAAGTGATACCTATCCCATTGTATACCAGCAATTACTGAAACTCTGTTTAGCTTTTGCAAGATGAAAGTATATTTAGCAAATTACTTACATGCTGTGTTTCTTCTGATACTTTTTCTGCAAATGAAGTTGCTGCTCAGTACATTTTATATTAGAATACATATTAAAATTATATATAAATAAGATGTATGTAATGATATATTTAATGATATATTTTATATGTTTATAGATATAATTATATATAAATGTATAATATATATGATAAAATATATTGTAAACCCTTTTATTTCTAATATGTGATTACTAACCATAAAGTGATTTATGGTTAATAAAGCTGGCAATGAGTCTCAGCTTTTCTTGCTGTCTTTTGTTGAATGCAGTATTACCTTTTCATCTGCATACTTTTAAATTCAGTGTAATGATCTAGTTTCCCATGAGTGAGACAGACTTTGTGCTATATAAACCTTGTCTTACAGAAATAATCCCTTTCAACAGGGAAAGGTTGTCTAGAGGAACTTACTGAGAAAACAACCATGAGAAATGCTATAATGATTTGTTTTAGTTACAACTTCTGTTAGCACTTCTCAGAAAAGGAAAAAGAAAAAGGCAGACGGAGACCAATCTGATTTTGCACAATTTCTTACGTAATTGTTTAAGAGCAGAGAGGTTGGCCGTGGATAGAACTGGGATGAGATGTACAGTAGTGTTGGTAGGAGATGTAGCACTGTGAAGTTTACTGTGCTGTAACCTTCTTTGGTGCTTCTTGAGGATGCCAGATCAGTCTCATGAAATCTACTTTGTTCCCTTTAAATGGAAGCATTCAATTCCATACAATATTAAAACTCTTCTGTCCCCAAGTATCTTGCTATGATGGGCGTGAGGCTCAGCAAGATATGCGTAACAATGGACTCCTGCAGGTATGTTGTTTAGTATGAGAATTCACAGATTTGTCTGGAAGTCTAGTGTTAGACGTCATTCATAGTCCAGGCTGTAAAACGTATTTGTTGCAGTTAACTAACTTCAGATCAACAGAAAATCTTTTTCCTTTTGTTTCCTTGTTTTGATTTTTATTCTAGCTGTGTTTCTTCATTTTCTGTCTGTATTTTTATAATGTCATTTATTTAGGCAACACTATCTGGGAAAAAGAAGTATGATTCACAGCTGAAAAATAAAGCTTGCAGAGCCTCTGTGTCAGCCTTTTTGATATGCTAAAGTATTTGGCTTTCAATTTTCGGGCTAATTGCTTCATTTTCGAATAGGTTAACCTGAGCTGAGGTGGAGGGTACAGAGTAAAATGAATCTTCAGTATTTTATAATGTGACAGTAAGAAGAAATGTATAAAATAAATTTCTACCTTCTAGCTCTTACCAGGGTGAATAGGTGAATTGCTATTGGTGAATACCAGTCTAGCATTTTATGGGTAATCAAGCTGTTCTCAGCAGTTGCAGACAAGGAGTCACATCTTGTGTCAAGGTGGAAATGGTAAGCTTTTTTTTCCTTAAAATAGTCTCCAAGTTCTAACAAAGCACTTGTGCCGATATAGTTAGTAAGTCTAGCAAACGTCAGTGCTATCCCTGGCACTTGTCAGCTGTGGAACAGTCTTCACTGGAAGGAACACAGGAAAGAGAAGGCCTGGTCCTTTTCCCTTATCCTCTGCAAACAGGACAGTTACATTTTCCAAGGCATTTGTGACTTTGGAGCATGAAAGCTCAGCCTTTACTCATATGTGAAACCAGGATTTTAAGACCAATGCATTATGGCTCTTAGAATTAGGTAATGTTTCCCACAAGACATGTGGATGTGTTTGTGATTGCAAGAAGCAGGTTACATCCAGTTTTAAAACCAAACAAGTGCATTTGGTTTAACCTCTGTAGTGTAATAGCTGGTCTAGCAAACATGGTGATTATTTCAGTGTCCCTTTGCTACACTGGAAAGCAGTATGCAATTAACTGAGTGAAGAAAACATGCCTACTGCTCTGAATGCACCAAAGGCTGATTTAGTGTCTAAATGTGAGAGTATTTAACATTGTGAGTAAAGCTAATTAAGTTCTTAAGGTGCCACAAAAAAAATCCACAAAGTAAAATCAGCATACCCACTCTTGGCTTGCATTCCAACACAGCTGTATTCTTGCACTTTTTTGATATGATGACTCCACATAAGCATAGCAGTATTTCTAATTAAATGTTCAATTAAACAGAAGGAAGGTCTGCTAGGTTAAAATGCCGTGTTTCTTGGTACTTCAGAAGATGACAGCACTGGGACTTGCATGGTTATTTGTGTCCTGCTGAAACTCCTGATGTTCAGGTACTGATGACACTGTTCGTAATAGCTTATATGTGAGCTGTTTTTTGAATTATTGGAGAAATTTTATCCTAACTAAATGCAGTGTTGTGTGTGGAGTCTGTACTACAACTGTGTCTCTCAATGTCTTTTACATTGCTGGGGGTCCTGCTCAGTTTGCTGTATCTTTCTGGGTAACACAGGGTCTCTGTTACAAACCCAGCAGTACTGCTGTTAAAAGGCACCAGATTTCAGAAGCTAAAAGGGTTTAAATAGTCAAATAATGCATATTCATTGTATTTACCACAATTTTTTTTTTTCTCAAAATATCCCATTATTTCTTAAATACTTTCCTTCCTGAATATGTTTAAGTATCAGACACTTAGTGCAGCTCTCAAAGGCAGTGCATGATTTTTCATTTGTTCTCTGTAATGGCCACCATATGACTTGCATCCAGTGCAGAGATCAACAGTTGTATGTCTCCAGTATGCTACAGGACCTTAGAAGTGCAGGATGCTTTCCAGACCCTTTTTACTTTAAAAAACTTGAGTTCATATGGGTGCCTAAGCAGAGATTTCTTCATAAGCTTTCAAGTTACCCTGTAATCCAAAAATAAACTGTTACCATTGAAGAGAAGAGCAAGCTTGCATATTTGACTTTGGTGGAGTCTGCCAGAAAGTGTCCTTTCTTTAGTTTGGTTTTAATTTATATGGTTTTCTCCACTGTAAATATCCACAGTGTTCTCCTGCTCCTCTTCCTCCCAGTCCCATTGCACTGTGCTTTGGGAGAGGGGCAGGGCTGGGGAAGTAGGAGGTGAAAGGCCTTTAAGTACTATTTACACTTGGTTTCCTCTAGCAGCATCCATGTGTCAGGACTGAGACCATCTGCAGGGCATGGATGATGGATTTCCATCACCCTTGTCCTGCTATCTCTTTGCTGCTGGAATAGTTGTACTGGTGGAAAGACGAGACGGACGCTGCCCAATAGTGGGATCCCATTGAGAAGGTACTTTGCGGATCTAGTAGCTCAAATGTGAACTAGTCCAGCTGACTAGTTGGAGAGTGTGAATTCGATCTGGCAGCTTCAAGAGGGTGCAAGCAGTGGGAAATTCAGAGAGGGGTTAAATATGTGCATGCAGAGCTGTATGGGGCTTGCACATGGTGCTGTGGGAGTTTGGATGTGAATTTAAGCATTTGACCTTGGGATTGAGCATGAAGTGGTCAGTGGGGCCTGCATGGGAAAATTTAACTGTGTTGTGTAGGCTCAAAGAATGTAATCTGAGATTGAGGGAAGAGCACATTTAATGAGTGGCTAGAGAACAGGACCAGGATTTTACTGCAGGTGTGGAAAGGGAGAGCAGGACTTCCAGAGCTGGTAAGACTTTCATTAATCTGTTAACCACCATTCTTCACATTCTCAGTTTTCTTCAGAGGATAATTATTTGCCTGTGTTATCCTGCTTGGCTCAACTTGTGAGACACAGTGTGCATCTGCAAATGGTATTAGTTTCAGTATTTGGCTTTTAGTGCTTTCTCATAAAAGACTTCAGCCACTATTGTTTTTAAAACCTTAGGCTGCTCACAGTAGAGCTCATGAAGGTATGCTGTGTGGATGATACAGGGACAAAGGGGCTTTTTTACAGAATACCCTCTAAGTTTCAGTGTGCATACTCTTTTAAATTAACATTTGACAATAGAATAATAAAGTTAAACAAGTCAGACAGTAAAATGCCAAGGCATTTCTGAGATGCTAGAGCAATACATAGGCTTCTCTTAAATCAGTGGTAACATCAGCAATAGGACAAATGGCTGCTGAAGAATGAAACCAGCTAAAGCCATTCCCCCACACCTCCCTTATCCTGTGAACTGTGTCCAGCACGTCCCCAGTGTATTGTAAACTTTCAAGGAATAGCATAAGGGCTTTTTATGTAAGGTGGCTGTGAATACCAGATATTTTCCAGAAAAGAATTCCTGCGCATTGTGGAGTCCATTAATGGGTGTGTAATCAGTGGGAAGGTTGAATGACAGATTTTTCTATTGGCTGTTCACACAGCCAACAATTCGGCCACTGTGTGCCCAGCAGGAGTGAGGTGGTAGCTGGAAGTGTTGCTGAGCTCAGACCCAGTGTGGGTCTGACTGGATTTAGGGGAGTGGTGGAGTTTTGCTGGGGAAGAGGCAAGAAGCTGTGCTTCTCCGAGAGAAGAGCTAACAGAAGACTGTCTGAAAAGAAAATGCTAAAGATAGTATTTTAATGGAAGAATGCTGGAGATGAATCTTTTGACTTCCTGTCTGAAGTGTAAGTGATCCTGCTTTGAAGCTCCAAGATCGTGTTACTTTCAAATGAATCCAATGTTCTTCTTTGAGGTCTTTCTAAGAAAAACAGAATTTCTTGGACAAGGTAGGAGTAGAAAATGTTCTAGGTTTTGTATCCAGCTTGTCTAACAAAGCATTTAAGTACTCTGAAAAGCATTGTCTGCACACAATACAAAGGAAACACAGGTGCGGACGAAGGTGCTGAACCTGAAGTCCAACATGTGAAAGCAACCTCTGCCTTTGCTATATTACAGTGACATGGTAGCTATGAGTTTCTGAGTGGAGGTGTCATTTGGGGATTTATGAATGTGATAGCTGTTCAGGAGTTAAAATTACTTCCACCCCCCCCCAACATATTCTATCATTTTAATGAATCTTGGTTCAGTTTAATTGACTTAAACTTTGTTGCACAAATTTCCAAAGCTATAGAAACATTTTTATATTTATTCCATAACTGCTAAAACTGCTGTTTGTTTGGGGGTTTTTTGGTTTTGTTTTTTTTGGTTTGGTGGTTTGGTTTTTTTTTTTTTGTTTTCTTGGGGTGGTGACAATTTTTCTTTTGCTGTCTTTTTTTGTTTAAGGCTTATTTAGGTTGTAACAGCGAAAGCAGTGTTAGAGAGAATGTTTTAAATCCTGCTCGAAGAGCAGATCCTGGCTTTCTACTTTATTTATATATGTAAAAAAAAACCCCACCCCAAACTGTCAAACAAAAACCAAACAAAACAACCCTGCAAACCAATAAATCTACTAAGGTTAGTAGTAGACTAATACACAATAATTACTCTATAGACTGCTGACTGGCCTAGATGATTCAGAGCAGACCTTGATGTTACCTGCCAAGAATGACACTTACAGCACTTGCATGGGACTCCTAAATTTAGAAGGTGGCACTGAAATGGGTGCCTGGGCAAGTTTTCATTGGCGTGAAAATGGAATAGGGTCTTAAAAGACTCTTCCTTTTTTTTTTCTTCTTCTTTTATTATTATGCTAGGCAGTAGCAGTTACAGCTGGAGGGATGAAAAAACAGATTGTGTAATGGTTGGGATATGTTTCTGAGAGCAGTGTATGCCAGGCAGAGAGTCAATTATAGCTGGTTTTCCCTGGACTTCTGCAAATGCTTGTTTGAAAAACACAGCCATAGGAAAAGCATGATTTTTGTCTAAATGATGTGGAGACACAAGCAAGAATGAGGAGAATGTCAAAACACACCATTACAGCTTTTTCTGTGTACCAGCAAAGGGGCAGGGAGACTATTTGCTAGCATCTCAGAGAAGCAGCTTTGGGTGCAGGAGACGGGATTGTGAGTCAGTTATGTCAGGTGTGAGTTACTTGACTTGCTAGGGATAATTATTTAGACAGCTAACTTTCTTCATCTGTGTGCTAGCAAGCTCCTTGTCCTTCATTGGGTGAGAAATGCAGCACAGCTGTTATGCAGTTTCTTTTAATAACTGGGTTATCAGACAGCACTTTTGCCTCCTAGGGCTGTTTAAGAGCATACTGTGGGCTATGCTTTACTTAACTGCTGGTGATACAGGTTTTACTTGATGTGTTCAAGAAGTCTGTAGTGACCAGTGTTCAGGCCTGGTCATTTCTCCTTTCAAAGAGAGAAACAGGTTTGTTGTTGCTCATGTGTATATACTTCTTTCTGAATTAGCTTGGTAATGAAGGAGGAATACCCACTGAAAAAAATGTATGCTTCAGGTAAGTGTGAAGAAAGTTGTGCTCTGTGTATGCCTGTGTTTGTCCTGAGTGGCAGAAACTTTAATGCCTTTGTCACTTATCTCTGGTGATAAGTCTCATTTTGCATCAGAAGTTCTGATGCAAAGTATTCTCAGGTTGCAGTTGTATTTTGACGCAATTGTAGCGTTTGACACAGTACTATTGTTCCAGGTAACACTCTCCTTTCATGTACTTCCCCCTTTGCATTGATTAAGTGGAGTGGAAGGATGGAATGCCAAAAAAACCTTGGGGATGGGAGGGTGTTGTGAATGTTTGGAAATAACAAAACTGAGGTTGGGATCTTGGGGGAGAGAGGGGTTTAGAGCTGTAAATTATGATCTGCCATACCTAGTGTGGCAGGTACCTAAATGAACAGAGAGGGTTTCTGAACTGTAATTTCAGAGAGTATTAGCTGTTCAGTGGCTTATGAAATATATGAAGGCATGTGCAATCTTCTGTGGGCAGAAATTTAGTAGCCCAAAAGGAAAAACCTAGGTTTATGGTTTTCAGATATTTTGTTATTGACTGTTAGTTTTAGTGCATGAAAAATTTAATAAACACTTTTAAAGACAAAAATATTGCAGAATGTGAGTGAAAGCATGTACAGATAATATTTTAATAGGATTTGGAAAGAAAAAATATTTTGAGAATATATAGGCATCATTTTGTGAGGTGCTTGTAGCATACTGAGAAAGAATTGACTTGATGATCGTTAGTTTCATCTGTGGATTATGTCTACAATAGGATGCACATTTTTGTGTGTGACATTTTTGAGTATGTCAGGTTTTTTGTCTAAGGCTAAGCCATTGACTCTGTCAGGGACCTAAGGTGGCATGCAAGGATAACCTTAATTAAGGTAAAACCTTTTCAAAACTGTCAGCTGCATATATATAAAAAGAAAACCCCATGTAGGTTACATCATTGGTGTTATAATAGTTGAGTCACTGATTTTTAACCTAGATTGAGATTGTCATTGCAGGAGTAATTGTGAATGCTAGGCTCTGTCATTAGCAAGATGGACAAATAAATATCCTCTTTTCCAGGAATTACATTTTTGTGTTGTTGTCTGCTTCAGGCCTGCACTTTTAGTGGGAAATGGAGAAAACATTCCTTCAGAAGAAGGAATGAAAAGTTTAATGCATTCAGCATTTGCATGCACGAGCAACCCAACCAATCCTGTGAAAATGAGCAGAGGAATGAGATTTTCTGTTCACCTTGGTGAGACTACAAAGTTATTTTCTAAAAGAAGAATGTTCTTTTAAACCCATGGAGTATGTTTTATAGGGGATAAGGAGGGCTGAGCTCCCTGCAGCTGCAGAGAATGGAGGCAGTGTGTCATATAAAGACTTCATGAAAATGGCAACTATTCATTGCAGCCCGGCTCTTATTATCTAAGGTCGCAATGGTGGAAATGGCCTTTATAAACTTGCTTAAGAACATACGGATCTGAGTGTGTTTAGGGCTTGGATGCACTTGGTTGAATTGCATAGATGCCTTGATGTTGCCCCTCAGTGTATTCTTAGTGGATCGAGGAAGGTGTGCCAGAGATAGGGACCGCAAGTTGTGTGAGCTGGTGATTTGGGATAATACCCTCTTGTGTGGTGTCTGAAGGCTGTGGCATGGCTGCTGGCATTGACAGTTCTATGTCAGGCATCTGTGAGAAAAGTTGTAACTGGTTTCAGGATTAATAAAATGCCTTTTGTATTTTCTCTAAATTAGCAGTAAATTGAATGTAAGTGCAGCTGACAGGAATCTGCATGTGAAATTTTGTGGCTCTTCACTAGAAAATTTTTCTGTAAGATCATCATTTCTTTGGTCTGCATTGCATGCTTCACTTAGCTGCAGGAGGGAACCATAAGCTTTGTGTGGGGTGAACTGAAGACAAAACTTACTGTAATGTATTAATTTCTAATTTCTCATGAGACAGTAGATGCCCTGTCTTGAAAAAATGAGTAAGGGCCCTGTGCCATCCAACTATAAGGAAGTAAAAATGGCATATCTTTGTATACCTTTCTACGAGTCTAGAAGTATGTTATTACTGCGGAGTGTAATAGTAAAATACATTGGACCTTGCACACTGTATGGAGCTGGTGACACAGTGAAACAGTGTCTATCAAGTGTTTGCAAATGGCAATCTCTTCTCCTAAGAGATGACATCTGTAGGAATTGTGTAATAATACTGGGATTAATGCAGTCACTTGGCATCAGGCAGTCCTAGGCAGCTCTTTTCCACATGCTCTGGTTTTGCCTGCTAAGTTTATCCGTGGGTGAGTGACTGACTAGTCCTAGCTTAGGCCATAAATAAAAATGGGTCTCTTCTCATGTGCATACTTTTATAGATATTAGCACTGTGATATGAGGGGCTTGTTGGTGTTTAGTTCCTATAGATATTCCCACATAGGCAAATACAGAGAATAATTAGCATTGCACAAAGATGTCTTTCATGTGGTCCTGAAGTAAAAGGGACAAGGCTGTGGGATGTTAAGATACTTTGTGTAGGAACCTCCTCACTTCCTGTTTTCTTGAGTCTTCTGTTCAAATATAAATCTTGTAAAGAAACTTTGTGTCTTAACCAAGTAATTTTACTGCTTGCCGTGTAAGTACTTTCTGCTGATGAGTCTTATTACTTGTTAATTATTTGATGTAAATACCAGGCATAAAGAAGGACCATCGTGCTCTCTTGCTGTATTTGATACCATTGTAAAACACACCACATGAATGTTTGTTTTATATGATCTTGTAGGATGATAATATCTACCTGTCTTTAAGGAGCAATTTTGAAGTCAGACACTGTTAAGAGGTTAATATTGTTGGTGTTGTTTTTTTTCCTTGCTACTGGATTTTTGATAGGTTTTTAAGATAGCCACAAGGGATTTTTAAACAATACTGTGTTGCACTTAGCACTTTTCATCACAGGACTGTCTGCTCTTCCTGTATAGGCAATCACTGCTACTATGTTATTTTATCAGATTGTGATACCAAGGGACAGTTTCTGTTTAAAGAGGGTAACAAATGAGATTAACATTCAAATTTATTAACTGTTTGTTCCAAACTTAGAGTTCTTTATAACCTTTATGGAAATGTTGTGTGTCACTTAAAAGGACAGAGTGGAACAGAAACTTTATTGCTTTATACTGGAAATTTCTCTGAAATACTGAAATGTTTAATGACCTCAAAATATTTCTCTAAGGAATGTATCATAGAATAGTTAGGGTTGGAAAGGACCTTAAGAGCATCTAGTTCCAATCCCCCTGCCATGGGCAGGGACACCTCCCACTAAACCATATCACCCAAGGCTCTGTCCAACCTG